>PVIC010001811.1:0-56574 GCA_004025085.1 Thryonomys swinderianus | reverse complement strand
TAAATAAAAATAAATGATAGGAGATAAATTCACTCACAGAATACTTACTAAATGTTAGCACACACCAGATACTGCTATGCACTGGGAAGACAGCACAGTAAGGCGGCTGCCCTCCCTCAGCTTGCCTACAGTCTAACTGCAACAGGTATAGAACATGGTTTCTGCATAGACCAGGGAAGCAGCCAGTGAAAGAGAATGGATTGCTTGGGAAACTTACTCCACAGAGCTGGAGTGAACCATGTGTGTGGAGGAGTGAGGTGAGGAGGCCTGGCGTGGTGCAAAACGGGGTGCAGTGTGGTGGTCAGTTTGACATGCTGAGCTAATCTTGAATCTTTCCCCCAAAGTAGTGCAGAGCCATGGTCTTGAAGGAAAGTGGCGTCATCTTGTTTGTCCTCTTTTTTTTTTTTTTTTTACATTTATTAGTCCGAGCTTGCAGTACATAACGTTCACGTTCCTTTGTGGGGTTGGTGGTTGCATATAACACTCCCTGCACATGGAAGATCACACAGGGCCTTGAGTTTACCAGGCAGCCACGGTACCTCTGAGCGGTATCATTTGTATTTATGAAAGCTCATCAGGGCTGCGTTTGCCGGGTGGTCAGTGCTGTTGGAGCAGGGACAAGGAGAACAGAGATTGCAGCACCTGCTGGAGGGATGGTGCCTCTCCTGAGGTAATCTTTGGGGGCCGGAGGAGAATAGGAATGTTTGTTGGTCACTTCACAGCAGGCTTATCCATGAGGCGTTTAAGACAGATTTGTGCAGTCACTGTTGGGGGCAGGATCCCCGAAAGCAGACAGACGTGAGAGAACAAGGGGAGAGTTAGGACAGACTAGGTAAACGGGTGTGAGGGAAAGTGGGAAGTCAAGGCTGACCTGGCAGTGGTTGGGCCACCCGGCAGGCTTTTATAGCAGGCCTCAACCCCAATGGTCCAGTGAGGTGGGGCGGAGTGAGGCCCCAGGGCTTGTGCTTTCACCCTGTCTCGAGTGGCACAGTGGATGCTGGGCTAGGGACCTGTCTGAGAGCTATGCTGAAGTCTGCAGCAGAGGAAGAAGGCGTGGGAAGTGGTCAGGGACAGTCACAAAAACTGTGGGGCTGAGAATGGGTTTTTGTTTTATGGGACTTAGATTTTAATTAAGCAGATACTCCTGTTTATTTGTGCCACATAGAAAATCTTTCAGGAGTGGAGAAAAGGGAGGGGAAAGCGAGCACACTTTATGCTCAGAGCATGGGGTATAAAAAACACTTAGGTTAGCCCGGTGTGGTGGCGCACGCCTGTCATCCCAGCACTCAGGAGGTGAGGCAGGAGGATTGCCTTGAGTTTGAGACCATCCTGAGCTACATAGTGAGACCTTGTCTCAACAAAACAAAACAAACAAAAATCTATAAAACAGGTGTGCTGGCTGGCCGTGGTGCCTCACACCTGTAATCCCAGCACTCTGGAGGCAGAGGCAGGAGGATTGCTAACTGGGGCTACATTGTGAGTTCAGGGCCAGCCTGAACTAGAAAGCGAGACCGTGTCTCAAAAAGCTAAAACATAACCAAACAAACAGGTGTGCTGGATAAATGAAATGGTGCATGAAGTACTTAGTACCTGATATTTCTTCTTGTTGCTGGTATATGCAGCTTCCTCAGACAACCCAACAAATTTCTGGTCTTTGACCAGCAAATGTAACCCTTGTCTTCCACCAGAGGGCATCAGTAACCTGTGAAGTCAAGGAAGGTCCATCCCTCTGCCCTGAAAACTGTCCCTGAATCTACAGAGAATAAACCACTCGGTTCAAGTCTTTATTTAAATAATCTCCTGGTGTTTTGAGGTATCAACTGGTAATATTTGTCCCAAATCCAGCAGTAAAACTTAGAGTGAAGGGTAAATGCTACTCAAGCGCCATACCAGACACAAAACTATTTCTGTTTATTTTATCCATTTTACTATCCGTTTTCTGTCTTGTCAAGACAGTAATCTAGTTACAGACTATTCTGCCAGTAAGAACCCATTGAAATTCCTTTGTTCGGATATATTCAGAGAACCACCCTGCTGTTTTTCCTTTTTATTTTTTTTTTTTTTTTTGCTTTTTGGAGACAGGGTCTCGCTTTGTAGTTCAGGCTGGCCCTGAGCTCACTATGGTGCCCAGTAAAGCCGCCGCGAAATCAGCAATCCTCCTGTCTCTGCCTCCCGAGTGCTGGGATTACAGGCGTGAGCCACCACGTCCGGCATTGTGGTATGCGGCGTTGATTGCTGGTGGGCGTGTCTCCACGCCCAGCATTATATGTGGTAACCGGGGATCGAACTCAGTTCCTTGCGCTTGCGAGGCAGGCACCGGAACCACTGAGCTAACCCTCCGGCCCCTGTTTTTCCTTTTGATGTATGGCCTCCCTGCCTCCGGCAGGCAGCAGGGAGGCATCCCTTTTGGAGCTGCAGGAGCTGCTCCCTGAACCTTTCTGTGGGTGGAGACTAGTGACAGACAGATGCCCCTTACAAAAGGCTGCATCTCAGGGAGAACTCTCCAAGGAAAGGGGGCAGATGTCAAGGCCACTAGCCTGTCCTACCATGGCCTTCTTTGGAACATGCTGAACTTTGGGGAGCAACATGACGATGGATGCGTGTCTCTCTTGTCTGTGGTTAGATTTTACTGGTCTTTGCTGTATTCCGAGGAGAGGGACACAAGCCCAATTAAGTTCAGCACTGAGCTGGGAGCACTGGCCCAAACAGAAACAGCCTGGAAGAAAATCATGAGGGTGTGCTGTATGTCCTCCTGGGAATACTGGCCATAGAATATTCGAGATGGACGGGACTCCCAAAGTCCAGCACATCCGCTTGTTACTTAGGAAAAATGACATGACCAGGTTCACAGTCTAAGGTTAGATGGTTTTCTTAGCAAAAGAGAATTCAGTTCTGTGGGCAGACACACTTAATTCTTGCCACATAGTTCCACTCTTTTTTTTTTTTTTTTTTTGTAATGGGGATTGAACTCATAACCTTGTGGCTGCAAGGCAGGCACCAGAACTACTGAGTTCCTCCCCTAACATTTCACTTTCTACATCAGTCACCATCATTCACATTTATGTGGTTCATATGTCAAGTAGCTGTTTTGCTTTATCGCATGTAATCCACAACTCCTGTGGAAATGTCTGTTTGAGTGCAATGTTAGCCCCATTTTACATAGGCCTAGAGCAGTTACATAATGATACAGGACAGAATTAGCCAGCATTCCACCTAAAGCAGCGTTTTCTCCATGAGTGTTACTAGCCCCGACTGGGATATATTGTGTGTTTTTAGTAGAGCTATTTCCACAGCAGGATAATGTAGCACTTCTGGCCAGTAGCACAGATCAGCTAAGTCATGATAATACCAAAACCCCAGAAGCCCTGATGCATGGGAGAGGTGGAGAGCTTGCTGGTTAAGAGCCACCTTCATAGACATATGGGCACACCGAGAGGAGTTTTAACACAGAATTGGTCTGCTGATTGGTTGTTTTTATACTATTGCAGGATACAGGAGCAGAGCAAGAAAGAAATCCTAGAAGCCCAGCAAGGACCTGGGAGGGAACAGGCTAAAATAAAGGAGGGAAATGATCAGTGGGCTAGGGAGGATCCTGGCAAAGTATGGGACATGAACAGGTCTAGCTGCACAGACTTGCCTGAGGGGCCAGGATGGCCCCTAGACGGGGTCAGTGGGCTGGGCCTGGCCACATTGGATGACCACACCCATACCAAGGCCAGTCCCTGTCCACCTCTGCTTGGGCATGTTCAGGTGGTAATGTGAGGTTATTGCTGCCAGCCTTTCGTGTGTGTGTGTATGCATATATATGTATATATATGCATGTATGTATATATGTGCATGTATGTATGTATGTATATATGCATATATATGTGTATGTGCATATATATGAGAATATATGTGTGAGGATATATATATATATAATTCTGCAAGGCCAGGTTTTTCTGGGAAGTCTGTTACAAATACCAGTTTGAAAAAATTTTAAAACACTAGGGAAAACAAGAAAAAAAATACTTGTTTGTGAGTTTGGGCATGTGACCGTGGGCTAGGCCATCTCTGAGTGCGCTTTCCACCTGAGGCTGTGCTGTGGGTGGGAGGGAGGCATGCTGGGAGGCTTCCTCTGGGGTTGGTGCTAGGGTGGAGCCCAGGACCTGATGCTGAGCGCATGCTGTGCCACCAGGCTCCACCCCCAGCTCCTCCAGCAAGTCTCAGTGACCGCAGGAAGGAGTTTGCCACTGGGCTGGGCTGGCCGACAGAAGAGCGAGCGCTTCCTGGTGCACTGGACTGCGCGGAAGCAGAACTCTGCACCATCTCCAGTGCTCTGTGGAATTCTGGTGCTGCGGCGATTCTTGAAGGCAGAGCTGGGAACACAAGAGTCTCGAAGTCTGTTAACGACTGTAGTGCTCAGCCCCTTGGCAGTGTCTCCTTCACTCTGTCCTGTCTTTCCCCTCGAGTGTAGCAATGGGGAAAAGAAGTTGTTTGAATCCCCGTGGAATCCTAGAGGCCTTTGCCTAGGTTCATAATACTGGCAGTTTACAGAATCAAGCTGCTTTTATGCTCTCTCAGCTCCTGAGTTCCTGCCACATGCTGCAGAGGTAAAAGACCAATTTTTCCGACCCAGGTGTTGAGCTACACTGTTAAGTGGAAATGCACACTTCTTTAAAAACCACTTGAAGCTTCTCCTTTCTCCTGCTTACTCTCTTCTGTTTAGCCAGCACAAGGCTTGTCGGGAGAACTCGAGGTGCCAGTGCTTTGGGGTCCCCTGCTGACTGCCCACCTGTACCCCGTGTGGGCAGGGTGTGGTGAGAGGCCCAGGTGCTACAAAACCAACGCTCCAGCGTGCTGGCGCGATCTGTTCCCTGGAGGAGCCTGTCGGGGCTTCTCACTCTGGAATAGCACCAGGCTTTTAAAAACTTCGATCACTTCTGACTTTCAGCAGCAGGAGAGTCAGATGTGGGGGAGGCGGCAGGGTTTGGCATCCAAATCCTGATGTAGAGAAGTTGAAAAACCCAGGCTGCGTATGTGAATATCTACCATGGGAAGAAATCTCTGTTCTAGATTTCTGGATACTAGTCAGGCTTGTTTGTTTGTTGTTTGTTTGTTTTTGAAGACTATAAGCTTCTTATAGCTGGAGGCTCAGCCTGCCCTAGGTGGCTTCCCTTCCTCCTGGAAGACAAGCCAGTGCTCTGAGGCTGGAGTCAGGGGTAGTACTACTTGGGAACCCTCTCTCAACAAAACGGTAACATAAGGCTTCAGAACTGTGACCAGAATCAGTGCTTCCAGACATCTAGCCATCACAGATGAAGAAATCAGAGAACAGCCAAACACAGTAGCAAGAACCATGTATATGCTTTTAATGGGAAGACTTACACAGGGTTGCCAGCCTTCACATCAAAATCAAAATCAAAATCAAAAACATTTTCAGGCGTGCTACCATGTGTTTATCACAACCCTCTCATAAACAGAAGGATTCTTAAAACTAGAAGCTTAAAAGTAGGATGGGCATCATCTCCCATAAAGTACAGTTCTGTGATGGAAATCATTTCTCTTTATAGAAAAACTTACCTCATTCTAGTTTCATCTCAGATGTGATATCCTTGGCATGGACTTTCCCAGAGCAAAGGTAAGACTGGCACTTGGAAACCACTGGACTAGGTAACTCTCTCTTTCAATGCCTAAGTCTCTGTCTTGGTCACCTTTCTGTAGCTGAGACAAAATACCCAGCATCCGCAGCTTAAAGGAGAAGCTTATTTTGGTTCATGCTTTCAAGCCCATAGTGGGTTGGCTCCAAGGCAGAAACGCATGGCTGAGGACCATGGCAGAGAAAAAGATCAATCATGGTGACCAAGGAGCAAGTGGGAGGAGCTGGGACAGGAATGCACCATTTCAAGTCCCTCCAACCCCATAGCCCCTTCCCTAACAGCTGTGAATGATGAATCTGCTGATGATCATGGGGCTCCCGTGACCAGGTCCCTTCTGCACACGTGAGAACTTGGGATGTTTTAGATCTTAACCATAACACCACCTTTCATGTCAGGAAATGAAGATAATCACAGGGTTAGGGAATGTCACGAAGGTCTTTGAGATGATCAGAGTGCCCTGTCTGGTTTCCCCTTGGGTTTCTTTGCCTTTCATTGTCTTTGCGTGTTCCTTTGACTCAGTAAATTATAAAAAGCTGATAATAATACAAAGGATTTTGTTCATAGAAATGGAAATTTCGTTTAGTAGAGATGTAATTGATTATTGCTCTGTGGGTATTGATCAGTTTTCCTCTATTGAGCAAATTAATGTCTGCATTCCTAACAGCTTCTGTATATATCTTTTTTTTTTTTTTTTGGCAGTACCAGGAATTGAACTCAGGACCTTGTCCTTTCAAGGCAGGTGTGGTACTACTGAGCCCTGTACTAGCTTTTTGGATTTTCCTTTAGGCACTTACCTCATTAACTGACTTAGTCATTGGCATATGTTAGCTTTATATTTGTACAAGGGCCTTGGCTTGTTAAAAAACCAGTTCTTGGGCTGGGTGTGGTGGTTCACGCCTATAATCCTAGCACTCAGGAGGCAGAGGCAGGAGGATTACTGAGTTTAAGGCTTGTCTAGGCTACAAAGTGAGTTCAGCGCCAGCCTGAACTACAAAGCTAGACCCTGTCTCAAAGCAAAAACAAAAACAAAACAAAATAATAGTTCTCCATGCCAGGGATTTACCTCAAAGGTTCCAATGTCTGTCTGGTAAGCGCAAAGCCCTAAGTTTGATTAGGCTAACTACACACCACAATGCCAGGCATGGTGGCTTCACACCTGTCATCCCAGCACTCAGGAAGCAGAGGCAGGAGGACTGCTGAGTTCAAGGCTTGCCTGGGCTACATAGTGAGCTCAGGACCAGCCTGAACTACAAAGTGAGACCCTGTCTCAAAAAACAAAAAACCAGTTCTTTTTTTCTTTTTTTTTGCTTTTTGAGACAGGGTCTCACTTTGTAGTTCAGGCTGGCCCTGAGCTCACTATCGTGCCCAGGCAAGCCTCTGCAAACTCAGCAATCCTCCTGTCTCTGCCTCCCAAGTGCTGGGATGACAGGCGTGAGCCACCACGTCAGGCATTGTGGTATGCGGTGTTGATTGTTGGTGGGTGTGTCTCCACGCCCAGCATTATATGTGGTTACTGGGGATCGAACTCAGGACCTTGCACTTGCGAAGCAGGCGCTGGAACCACTGAGCTAACCCTCTGGCCCAAAAACTACCTGTGATGGGAGTTGTGATGGTAGAATTAAGCCATGGATAAGAGAAAGCCAGTCCAGGGCCTGCTGTGTGACTGGCTTTCTGCAGCTGGCACAGTCCTTTGTTCCTCCTGGTGTCTCTGCTCCAGGGCACACTGTATTCTCACGAACAAGGTACATAACAAAAAAACTTGATGAAACCTTTCACATCATGTTAGTGTCTTTCACATGGATTTTCATGTTGCAATAGAGAACTTTAGGGAATATCATGTTATTCAGCAGAATACTTGCCAGAGGGGTGCAGTATACAGGTGTTGCAGATATTTGAGGCCACGTACCTTTAAATAACCTGACCTACTGATACTCAGTTGTGAAGGGTGACTGGTTTCCCCTTCCCCCACCCATGGTGGAAGTGCCAGCCTAATCTTTCAAAGGAAAATGGTTTCAGCTTTGCACCAGGAATTAAACTACTGAAGTCTTTTCCTCAGATGTGTGAGATGAGTGTTTATGTCTGTCATTGATGAGGACCTAGGAGAGGTTAAACGCCTCACCTAAGGCTATCTGGCTAGGATGTTGTTTTGCCAGAATTTATAATCTAGGGTCTGAATCATGCTCTGGGATTGAGAGAAATGGCCCTTCTAGTCAAGGCTGTGTCCTACCCCTAACTCATCTATACCACGGAATTGCACGGCCAGCTGTTACACTGGGCCAAAGACATGGCTCCCTGTGAAAACATCAGTGACCCGGAAGGCATAACACAGTTGCCTTGGGGACGAGATCAAAATTACACCGACCTGGGCCTTGGTCTGAGGGTCAGCAGATCCTAGACAGGATGAGAGCACAGGAGGGGAACTCCACCCAGCAGCGGCCCTGTGCAGAGGAAGGTAATGGCCAGGAGAGAGACTGGGGAGGATCAGGCAGGGCGGGAAAAGCAATGAGTTTATGCTCTTCCCTTCTTGGGCCCTGATAACTGGGGAAGACACAGTGCACGAGGAAAGAGTTTGCAGTCTTGGCAGCAGAGGTAAGCCGTACCCTGTAAATGGTCTCCAGAGGGCTAACCAGCCAAAGCCACACTCTTCACACCTGGGCCTGGGGCGGTAGGGCAGGTGATGGCCAGCCCAGGCAGCACCAAGGACAGTGAGCCAGGCCAGTGCAGCATCTCTGCCAAGCAGTTCTCGGCCAGGGAGGCCAGGTCCGTGGTGTCTCTTGGATGGATGGGAGCTCCTGGCTGGGGCGACCTTTCCCTCTGCTGCCTCCAGCTGGACAGACCCAGTGGCTCCAGGCCCGTCCTCCACTGATTGCTTCTCAATGAATGCACAAGTCCTGTTCCCACCTCTCATGTCTGCCTCATCTTCTCCCACTGCTGCAGTGGGTGGCGGGTCCTTCTGAAAAATGACTGTCTCCACAGCCCCTGGGTGCATGTCCTCTGTACAGTGCCCAGGCTCTGCGTGTGATTTCCCTGCAGAGTTCTGCCCAAGGACAGCCAGATGAGTCATGGCAAGATGGGGAGACTTAAATGTCTGCCAGAGAAGAAGGCCAGGCCAGCTGAGGGCAGAGCTGCCAGGCAGGGGTTGCCCCTGTCTCGTCCTGCACACAGGGCTCAGAGGGAGAGCAGGAGGCTCCCACACAGCCATGTGTGGAAGCTACCTGTGGGTCCCAGCACACCTTCGTGAGGGTGCGGCCTGGTCCTGGTTTTCAAGGGCTCAGAGAACAGCGGTTGGGGCCCCTCTCGGGTCCCCTGCGAAATACAGGACGGCCACTGCTCTCAAACGGATGGTCTCACTTCTTTTCAATAAGTGTTTTCTTTCCTGGGCCTGGGATCCCAAAGCAAAGACTGCATGTGAACCCGGTCTGATGCTTATCAGCTACACTGACTATAGTTTACCACATGCTTTTAACAGTCATTCGTTCAACAAATACTTGCTGACAGACTTTGTGCCAATTCACTTGGGGAGCAGAGCTTTATGTTGTTCACTTTTTCATGCAGTCGCAGACTTTAATTATTTGCTGCTCATCTGCTCTCATCTCCCCACCTTCTGCAGCAGTGGAGATGCAATGTTTTTGCTCAATTGGGGAATCTTTTTTTTTTTGAGACAGGGTCTCACTTTGTAGTTCAGGGGAGCCCTGAACTCACCATGTAGCCCAGGCTAACCTCAAACTCCGCAATCCTCCTGCCTCTCTCTCCTGAGTGCTGGGATGAAAGGCGTGAGCCACCCCGCCCAGCTAAATTACTTTTTGAGTGCAGAAGACAGAACCGAGGCGGCAGAAAGAAGGGATGTGGTCAGGGAGTGTTAGAAGTGCCTGAGGACCGGGTGGAGGAAGCAGCAGCTTCAGGCCATGGAGGTGGAGGCCAGGGCTGCCGGGTGGCCAGTGCAGAGGACACCAGCTGCCACGGAGGCTGGGTGTGAGGCGAGACGCCCTGTTGCTGTGGGCCTGCTTGCTCCCCTGGGCCTGTGACCCTTCTGTCCCCCTCTTCCCAGTCCTCCACTCTTTCCTCGTCTAGTTTCTGCGGTTCTCCCAACCTTTTTTCCTGCTGCCTGCTGCCCTGGAGAGCTGGTGCTCCACGGAGGTGCTTTGATCTGTCTTCCTGCTCCCAGAGGGCCAGTCTCCAGTACAGATTGGTGTGTGGCTCCACACCATGCCCGAGTGGATGCCGCTTCTTTTAATTAAAGATTCAACAGGAGGGTGTTTGTGTGCCCGGCCCTGGGCGGGTGTGGGGAGGGCTGTGCTGCACTGGGAACCTTCCTCCTCTAGGGACTGTGCTCTTTGATGGATCTTTTCCCGCTTTGCCACTCCCCACCTCCACCCTTGCCAGTTTGGTTATTTGAGTTCTTCCTGAACCCACACAGCGGACTTAGACAAAAGCTCCCCGCCCCCCGCGCCATCCTGGATGCTGGCTCCTGGGGGCCAAGTCCAAAGCCAGCCTGACAGCGTGGCTCCTTCCCAAGCCTCCGTGGCTTCCTCCTCCTGCCCGATGTCAGCTGGAGTAGCGGTTCTGCTTCCTGGGGATGCTTCGTCCTCATTCATGCACGGGGCTGGGGGTGCAGCAGTGCACGGGGCCCAGTCACCTCTCCACAGTCGCCCAGGCAGAGGTCAGCTGCCAGGGGCTTCCAGCTGTTTACCCGGCACTCTTCAGGCTCCTTGGGCTGGGTGGGAGACGGGAAGATACGCTGGCGAGGGAGGATGGCTGGGGGCCGTGAGCTTTCCGGGCGCTCAGGGTGGAGTGCTCAGCGGCAGTGCTGCCAGCTGCGGGGTAGAGCAGCCCCTGGGAGCAGGAGGGGTCACGCTGACCTCACAGAGTGCCTGGGGGGGGCGGGCTTAGAGATGCAAGGACAATGCCTGGCTCCGGGAATGACAGGGGCCTTGGCGGGAAAGGATGTGGGGAAAGCTCGGCGCTGTGCGGTGCAGAGCCCGCTCCACCCCCCTCCACCCCGTCTGTCCTCGCGGGAGCTTCAGGCTTTTCTGACCATCTTCCAGTGCCTCTCTCGGCTTCCCAATACCTGAGTCAGCTAGTGCGTCCTGGTGTGACCCCGGGGCGCCAGACCAGGAGGTGGTTAGGGGACTGTGGTAGAGGAGGGACCTTGGCCGAATCCTTTCCCTCTCTGAGTCCAGTTTGCTCATTTCGGGCAACTGCCCCTGTGCCTCATGGCTGAGACGCGACCTTTCCTCTCTTCCTATGTCCACAGTGTAAGTTCAGATGGCTCTTTTCCCTGCCCGAGGGAGTGAGTCTCAAACACACCATCAAGCAAAGGTGGCCGGTGTTACCCATCCGCACCATTTTCCTGGGACCTCGGGCAGGACCCTCAACGCCGGCTCAGACGCGCTCAGCCCGCAGTGTCCCCCGCCCTTGCTGCACAGCTGCCCATTCACGGATCTTGGAGCTACACAGTTTCCTCCCAACAGCCCAGTCCTGGGGGTCACCTTTTCTTTTTAAATTTTGATACAGGCTTTCTCTGTGTTGTCTAGGGTAACCTTGAACATCACTCTTCCTGTCTCAGCCTCCGGAGAGTAGCTGGGATGACAGGTACCAGCTCGCAGTTTGTATCAGGGAGGGCTCACATTTTTTCTTCAGGTTGTCTGTCTACATGTAATTGTTGCCATCTGGTACTGTTCTCATTTGGGACTTAAAGAAACCTGGGCTTGGATAAAATATATATCAAGCACCACAACCAAGAAGAGGTTTGCAAAGCCACGCACACCAGGGTTTGTGGGCCCCAGAGCTGCTGCTAGGACCCTGGTCTCCAGCACCACCTCGGGGAGAGGGAGCCACCCAGTACACCCTCAGAGGCTGAGGGGGCCGGCGAGCCAGGGCAGGGAGCTCTGTAGTCTCCTTGTCCCAGAGCAGAAGGAAGAGAACAGACAGGGGGCAGGGCCAGGGGGGACCCTGCTTGGGGCCTGCCAGGGCTCCTCCACACCCCTCCATCAGGAGCCTGAAGGCCCTGGGCCTGGAGCTGTCTTACTGCGCTTCTGCAGTTTGCAGAGGCCTGCTTTCCATCGACCATTCATATTAATATCTTTATGTTATTGTCATCGGTTGGTAATTAAGTCACCTCTCCCCTGTGAAGTCCCTGAGGCCAGGGACGCCCACTGCACATAGCCCGAGGCAGCTGCCAGAGCCTTGTGAAGATTAGTCCATGATTAATGAAAATCTCATAGTGAACTATTAATAAGGATCATTCCTAAGGCTGTAAAAAGCGATTTCACGTGCATTATCTTGTTTACTCATTCATTCAAACTCACCTGCATTAACTTGGCCACAGCAGAGGCCTGCGCTTCCCACGTTTCTGGCCCAGGCTCCCCGGAGGCGGGAGGGTGGAGGGAGGATCGGAGGCCAAGGGGGAGGAGGCAGCGGCGGGTGCTGCGTCAGGGGACACTGGCCCTTTGTGTTGGCAGCTCCCTGGTGTGAGCGGGGAGTTGGAGGCAGGAACGGGAAAGGAAAGAGTGTCTCCGTTTGAACGTGGAGCGCTTTCTGTTTCGCGAAGCACTTTCACATCTATTATTTCAAATTAACCTGAAAACAGCAGCAGCAGCAGCAGCTCGCTGGCTCCCCCAGGAGGGAGTTCACCTGCGTGTGTCTCCGGAGCTTTCTCACCAGGCCCCGACCTGTGGCGTCTCAGAATCCCTGCCCCCACCTCGCTCTGCGGATTGAACTCGGGCTGCGTGCAGAGCTGCCTTCCCAGCATTTATTTTTATTGCTTTTGAGACAGGGTCTCACTTTGTAGCTCAGGCTGGCCTTGAGCTCACTATGGTTGCCCAGGCAAGCCGCCGCGAACTCAGCAATCCTCCTGTCTCTGCCTCCCGAGTGCTGGGATTACAGGCGTGAGGCGTGAGGTATGCGGTGTTGATTGTTGGTGGGCGTGTCTCCACGCCCAGCATTATATGTGGTTACGGGGGATCGAACTCAGGACCTTGCGCTTGCAAGGCAGGCGCCGGAACCACTGAGCTAACCCTCCGGCCCAGCATTTATTCATTTTTAAAACAGGTTTTATTAAGCTAGTAAATTGCCCACAGTGGGTTTAAATTTGCAAACCTCCTGCTTTAGCCTCCTAGAAGTCTGGGATTACAGGTGTGTGCTACCACACCCAGCTAAAGGAGGCAGTTTTTCTCTTTTTTGGAGATAGGGTCTCGCTTTGTAGTTCAGGCTGGCTGTGAGCTCAGTATGTAGCCTAGGCAAGTCTCAAACTCAGCAATCCTCCTGTCTCTGCCTCCTGAGTGCTGGGATTACAGGCGTGAGCCACCATGTCCGGCACTGTGGTATGTGGTATTGATTGCTGGTAGGCGTGAGTCACCACGCCCAGCATTCTGTGTGGTCACCGGGATCGAATTTAAGACCTTGCGCTTGCCAGGCAGGCAACGGAACCACTGAGCTAAATCTCTGGCCCTAAAGGAGGCAGTTTTATCGCCTCCATGTGGAAGAGGCCCTAAGAGAATTGGTCAGGGGAGGGATGGTGGGAGGCACCGTCCTCACTTTATAGCCACAGTCATGGAAGGTCCGGGACATATGTCTGACCCTGGGGCTCTCATCTGCCCTCCTTCCTCTCACTTTTTCAAGCTTCTGTGAGGGGGGCGTGTTCTTGTTGGCCGCAGCAGCAGTTATGTCAGCTCCATCAAGTGCTCTTTTTCTGGAACCATATTCCTTGTGTGGTGTCAACTCTTCCTTCTCTGTCTCTGAGAGCTCAGAGAGTACCTGGGAGAGTGCCTGAGCCCAGGCCCTGCCACCTTCACTGAGTCAGCAGGTAACCTAACCTCTGGCCCTCCCTGCACATGCTCAGGAACTGGTGATTGGTTCTGGCAGGAAATGGATCAAGATTGGATCCTGGCCACTGCCCACAAGTCCTGTGACCTTGACCTTTGAGAGTGTCCTGTGGAAAGCATGAAGCCAACATGGTGAGGCACATATACAGCAAGTCCTTGGTACATGTAGCTATTTAACTAAGAGGAAGAAAGCCTGGGTTTCTGTGATAGTGAATTTGCTGGAAACTTCTGAGTGCCTCCCCTTTGTGAGGGAATGACCCACAAGGGCAGGGACTTTGTCTGGCCCCTGCTCACAGTTCTGGGCATGTGGTAAACCCTTCATGTTTTTGTTTATTTTCAGATGAATTAATCAGTCTACATCCTCCTAAATTTTAACATTAGGATTCTTCTTTGGGATTAAATTTTCCTAGTTATAAATGTAATATTCTAGGCATGGTGGCACACACCCGTGGTCCCAGCTACCCAGGAGGCTGAAGCAGGAGGATCACAGTTTGAAGTCAGCCTGTGAAACTGACAAGACCCTACAAAAAGGGTCTGGAGTGTAGCTCAGTGGCCAAGTACTCACCTAACATGAGGAGCCCTGGTTTCATCCCTAGTACAAAACAAAAATGAAAAACATATTCATTATAGAAAAATTTAAATTAAGTGAAAAAATAGGAAAACGCACTCTGATATTCTACTGCTTAAAGATATCCATGGCTAATGCTATAATATATTTCTCTACAACCTTTTTTCTGTGCTTATATACATTTCAGATGTGTCATAGTCTGGCTTTTTAGTTAACATAATGAGCATTTTGCTGCTATTAAGTAATCTTCACAAACATAATGTTAAGTGCTACATCTATTATTTTGTGCTGAGTGTACCTTAATTTGTTACAGATAAAGGATATGTGATCAGATATTTGTTTCCATTTTCCATCATTATAAATAAAGCTGCAATGAACATCTTTGTGTGTAAATCTTTGTGCCTACATCTAATTTAAGATTTTCTACCAAGAAGACTTTCTACCAAGTAAATTATGGATCTAGGAGTGAATGTTAAGGCTCTTTATATGTAAGTTGTTAAATGGTTCAGAGAGGTTACAGTAATTATAATTTTTTTTGACAGGGTCTTCCTTTGCAGTTCATACTGGCCCTGAACTCACTGTGTAGCCCAGGCAAGCCTTGAATACAGCAATCCTCTGCCTCTGCCTCCTCAGTGCTGGGATTACAGGTGTGAGTCACCATGCCTGGTACTGTTGTTGTGTGTAGTTAGCAGGGATCAAACTCAGGACCTTGTGCTTGCTAGGCAGGCACTGGAACCACTGAGCTAAATCTCCGGCCCCAGTTAGAGTAGTAATTGACAGTTTCTACTACTTCAGGTGTGAGAGCAAGGTGGCACACACCTGTAATAGCAACTGCATGGGGGCTGAGGCTGGAGGGTTACAAGTTCAAGGCTAGGCTGGGCAATTTAGCAAGACCCTGCCTCATAGTAATAGGAATCAACTATAAGCCAAAACGAGAACCCTGGTGGAAGGATGTTAGGGTATCATGGAAGCCAGAGCCAGTTCTCAGCAGGTCTGACCCCTTCCTTTCTGTTACTGCAGCCTGGCTCTCTCTGGTGCATGATTCCCAGAGGGAAAGGGCATCACTGCATAGTTGAAGCTCACACACTTGTGTTTACATTAAAGATAGCTGTCCAAATTCTTAAAGAAGGCCTCTGATTGGCTCAGATTAGGCAAGCTGCTCATGGCTGGTCCAATGGGTGTGGCTGTCAGAGGAGAGGCGGGCATTTGGCCTCTAGGAGTTTCCCTATAACATGTAGATGTGCAGTTCCGCCGGGCAGCTGACCTGTCTGCAGAAGCCCTACCAAGTACACACATGTGCAGCTATGTAGGTGTCCAAACTGGACACTATGACCACAAGGGCAGGGGTTGTGACTGTACTAGTGTCTGCCCCCAGCTCAGACTCAGTGGCAGCTTCTAGGAATTCAGCCTCTGCCTCTGGTGTGGGGGGTGTGGCATCATCCCAGACTCAGCCCCTGGGGCCTGTGACCCCCACACCCCAGAGGCCCTGAGCTGAAGGGAAATGGACAAAAGGAGTGGCTATCCACACACTCACACCAAGGCAAGATCGACCCTCTTCTGCAAGCCTTTCCAACTCACAGGACTTTGGATGGGTCATTTCTCTCAGGGTCTCAGTTTCTCCACCAGACATGCCTCTTGCACAGCATCTACAATTTGTTTGATAAGAAAGTGCTTTCAAAAGGAAGTTGGCATTTATGATCATTATTTCAGCTCCAGGAAAATTCTAAATCCTTTGAGGGATCTAGTTGCTTGGCAGAGCCAAAACAGGGAAATCTAATCCTGAGCCTTTCCTCTAGGCCCAGAGCTGCTGAGGGAGGGTTTCAGGGAGGTTCCCTCTGGACACCAGGAGTTTAGAAACAAGTTGGGTTTTTATTCCTCTGTGGGCTTCGGCCTCAGATTCTGAAACATGGACAGAATACCACGCCCACTTCTGCCCAGCACCGGCTAAGGTCTGACGGATTCTGTGGTTCTGTGGACTTACAGCACAATGTGCCAAGCACCATGCCAAGTGCTGGGCACAAAACAATGGGTAGAACATGACCAGGCCTTAGGTTATGATTTGCCAGAGGAGGTGCCATCCTATAAAGCAACGTGGCAAATCAACTGAGGGTGATCTGCCCGCCCTGGACCTGGGAGCCTCTCTGGTACAGCTCCAGGGAGAAGTCAGGTAGGGCAGGACACAGCGCCCCACAGCTCAGGCCTTCCACAGAGCTTTGAGAGAACCATTAGCCTTGGGAAATGGGAAACGGGAAGGGTGGAGGCCCTACCTGCCATCTGTGGGGCCTGGAAGGGAAGAGGGATGCCAGGTGAGGGGCTGCCCAGTGGGGCAGGGGGAGGCGGTGACTGACTGAGTCCAGGACTGTGTGGGGGAGGCAGGTCTCTGCTTCCCTTCCTCTTCTAGCTAGATGGAAACCAGGTGCCTCTTGAGCTCTGTCCTCACTGAGGCTGCAGTGAGTTGCTCTTACGCACTTACAGAAGACCATGCAAGATATGCAGAAAATCAGCGGAAGAATAGTTTGTTATCTTTATTTTTAGCTTCTTTGATACCAGGGATCAAACTCAGGACCTTATGCTTTTGAGACAGGCACTGGAACCACTGAGCTACATCCCTACATTGCTTATTTTTAGCCTTTTTCCCTTTATCCTTATCAGGTTATATGCTTGCCCTTCTCTCTCATCTCCAGTCTCCACCGAGCTTCATGTCGGGTCTGTGTCCCTTCTGCTCATGGTCAACCCGATGTATACATTATGCCTGTGCCCATATGGCTGGGAAGATGAGCTCTTCCTGTTGTGGGAAATGCCAACTTCCAGAAGTTTTTTTTTTTTTTTTTTCTTTTTGAGACAGGGTCTGCACTTTGTAGTTCAGGCTGTCCCTGAGCTCACTATGTAGTCCAGACAAGCCTCGAACTCAGCAATCCTCCTGTCTCTGCCTCCCGAGTGCTGGGATTACAGGCATGAGCCACCACGCCTGGCACTGTGGTATGTGGTTTTGATTGCTGGTGGGCGTGAGTCTCCATGCCCAGCATTGTATGTGGTTACCGGGGATCGAACTCAGGACCTTGCGCTTGCGAGGCAGGCACCGGAACCACTGAGCTAATCCTCCGGCCCAAGAAGTTTTTTCTTTTTTAAAGTCAGGATAATGTGTGCTGAGTGGGACCCCTATCTTTGTTTCTCCTTTGTTTTTTTTTGTTTGTGGTACCAGGGATCGAATTCGGGCCCTTGTGTATCCAAGGTTGGCACAGTACCACTTGAGCTTAATCCCCAGCCCGCTCTGTTCCTTTTTATGGTTGGGGGCTTCTCTTCGGTGCTGAAAACCCTGTGTTGTGTAGATGCTACAGAGGGAAACCTTGCCTGCCCTGAGGCTTTGCAGTGAAGAATAGAGCCATAAATGTCAGTGGGAGGGTTTTTGTGTGGACACAACTTATCACCTCATTTGGGTGAATACTAAGAGTGCAGCTGCAGGAGTCTCTGGTAAGTGTTTAGTTTTGTGAGGAAGCATCAGACTCTCCCGAAGTGGCTACACCGCACGCTGGTCCCTTGAGCGCATAACAGAGGCTCTGGTGGCCTGACCCACACTGGTGCTTCATGGCGCCAGCGCCTGGGGCTCTCATGGATGTGCGTGGGGGGGGGGGCGCGGGGTTCTTGCTGTCACACAAATTCACAGTTTGTCTCTCCATATGCTTACTTGGCAACATCACACATCTCTGGTGGGTGAGGTGTTTCTTCAGATTGTCAGCCCACTTTTCATATCAGGTTGCTTTTGTATTGTTGATTTTGAATATTCTTTGTGTATTTTTGGGTTTTTTGGTTTTTGAGACAGGGTCTCGCTTTGTAGTTCAGGCTGGCCCTGAGCTCACTATGTAGCCCAGGCAAGCCTTGAACTCAGCAATCCTCCTGCCTCTGCCTCCCGAGTGCTGGGATTACAGGTTTGAGCCACCAAGCCCAGCATTTGTGGCATATGGTACTGATTGCTGGTGGGTGTGAGTGACCACGCCCGGTATTGCTATATGTGGTTACTGGGGATCGAGCCAGGGACCTTGTGCTTGCTAGGCAGGTACTGGAACCACTGAGCTAAATCTCCAGCCCTGTTAGATACATCTTATGCGCGTTTTCTCTGTTGGTCTTTCCCTTCATGCTCCTCTTGTAGTGTCCTTCGCAGAGCAGAAGTTTCTGGTTTCAGCAAAGTCCAGCTTATTAGTTTCCTTTCATGGATGATGCCTTTGTTGTTGGGTTCCTTTCTCCTCCCTCTCCTGAGAGCCCTGGCATTGAACCCAGGGTCTTCATAGATCCACATCTCCAGTCCTTTAAGAAATTGTTAAATTCTGAGACAGAATCTTGATAAATTGCTGACTTGCCCGGGCTATGCCTGAACTTCCCGGCTGCTGTGGTTCTCAAACGTGCCGCCATGCCTGGCTTTGTGCCTACCTTTGTGGGGCCCACTTCAGCCGGACTCCCCACATGGCTTCCTCCTTCCCTACACTTGGGGATCTCTGCACTCCTCTAATGTCTTCCCTACACTCCTCTAATGTCCTCCAGCTCTCTCACCTCAGGCTCACCTGCTGTTTCCCAACCGAGCAGCTCCTGCAGGGCCCTAGGGCCCAACCCAGTGCCCCTTCCCTGGTCTCAGGGCAGCCCAGGCGCCACCTCTTCCTGCGATCTCCCCCAGCTCCTCTCCTTCCCATGGACTCCAGGCCTCAGGTGAAGTTTCCTGGCAGCTTCAAGGCCTAAGTGCCTCACAGGCAGGCGAGCTTCTTGGCTGGGCACTGCCTTGTCTCTAGTCTTTGTGTCTCTCCCTCCCACAGGCCAGTAACTATTAATTTAATAGCAAAAAACGTCTACAGCACTATGTATCTGAAACTCTCCAAACAGGTGATGTACTTAATTCACCCTCCTCTACAATACCAGATAAGGGATAGGAGGCCTGCCAAGGTCACGGAGCTGGGGCTCAAACCCAGACCATCTGCTCTAGAGTGTGCTATTTATAGTATTGAGTTGCTTCTGCAGTGCACTAATATGTCTTTGTTATATGAATGACTGTCAGAGAAAGAAGAAACAGAGACAATTAGGGAATCCTACAAGAGAGTAGGTGGGTAAAGATCAGAGTGAATAAAATCATTATTTGCCTATGAAGGGCACCTTAATGGTTGTTGATTGACTGACTAATGCACTCTGGAACAAGGACATTTATCCTGTCCCATCTGCCCCTCTTCTGGGGAGGAGCAGCATAAGGCAGATAATTGGAGGGACAGAGCTGAGTCTTTTTCCAGAGATGTGTTGGAAGGACGCCACAGGGCACATTAGTTTGAGCTTCCTGAGGAAGAGGCAGCCTGAGTTTCAGATAATTACTTCTGAGATGTCTAGGACGTCGTCAATTAGGAAGATTCAATCAGTCATCCCTGAGCTCAGCCTCGTTCCTTTTTAGCAGGAGACATAGAGTGTTCAGAGCCTGAAGTCCTTGAGGTCCCTGCTCCCATCCTGCCTCTGATTGGTTCCTGCCTGCATTGGTGTCTCCTCTGTTGCAGACACTCGGGGTTCTGTAGCCTCCTTACATCCCCATGTCAGGAAATCTCACTGTGAGGTGTGTCTTTTTTTTTTTTTTTTTTTGAGACAGGGTCTTGCTTTGTAGTTCAGGCTGGCCCTGAGCTCACTATGTAGCCCAGGCAAGCCTCAAACTCAGCAATCCTCCTGCCTCTGCCTCCCGAGTGCTAGGATTACAGAAGTGAAGCCACCATGCCTGGCCTTGTGGTGTGTTTGGTACTGATTGCTGGTGGGTGTGAGTTACCACATCTGGTATTGTTGTATGTGGTTAGCAGGGATTGAACTCAGGACCTTCAGTTTTCTAGGCAAGTTCCAGAACCACTGAGGTAAATCTCTGGCCCCTCTGTCTGTGTAGTTGTACTATCTGACAGTGTTTTCTCAGGTGGTGAAAATATAACTAAGGAGCTTGGGGAAGGTATTCTCTCCCCGGGACAGAGGGATGGCCTACCTCAGTCACAAGGTGGGTCCTCTGAGGAGCTTGTTTATTGGTGAGTCACAGCACTGCAGTCTGAAGGGCACTAGCAGAGGCAATCTGAGCTTGGGAATCAGGGACATGGCGGCCTCCAGCATGGGAACACAACTTGCCTGTCTGGGACAGTGCAGCAAAACTGGAAGGCCCTGGGAGGGCAATGTCTAGTTTAGAGCCTACTCAGCTTCCAGAAAGTCCGAACCAAGATGGAGTCAGAACCTTGAGGGAGAGGGTGTCAGACTCCAGGGCGAATCTCCAGACCAATTCGGACCGAGCTCTCTTTTCCTGGAGGGTGGAGAGGGCCTCCCAAGGCCCAGTGCGGCGCTGGCAGTGGGAAGGTCAGACGGATGCCAGATCCAGATTATGGGGTCCAATGCCTGAGTCTCTGTACCGCGGCAGGTCCTTCCTAAGGGCGTGGGGATTTGGGTGTCCTGGGCAGGGCCAACCAGTCCAGGCTCACTGGTGATTTGCCACTTCATTGTTAGGATATTTCTGGGGATCTGCCCTTAGCTTCTTACAGAGATCCCTTTTAAAAATATTTTCATACTACGTTAGGGGAAAGGAAGCATTTATTTATTTATTTATTTGAGACAGGGTCTCGTTTTGTAGTTCAAGCTGGCCCTGAGCTCACTATGTAGCTCAGGCAAGCCTCAAACTCAGCAATCCACCTGTCTCTGCCTCCCGAGTGCTGGGATTACAGACATGAGCCACCACACCCGGCACTGTGGTACTCGGTACTGATTGCTGGTGGGCATGAGTCACCATGCCCAGCATTGTATGTGGTTACCGGGGATCGAACTCAGGATCTTGCACTTGGGAGGCAGGCGCCAGAACCTCTGAGCTAAATCTCCAGCCAAGGAAGCATTTATTCAATAAGCCCATGTGTATAAGTCTGAGAAGGGGCCAAACAGGTCCATATGTTAGAACAGCGGTGGACTCTGGTGAAGAAACCTTCGGTGATGAGCTATTGCATATTCTGATTTAGATGTTGTTTATCTGGACATATACATTTGTCTAAGTTTATTAAGTTGTACACTTAAAATATGTATGTTTATTGAATTAAATTAAACCAAACAAACCAAACAACCTTGACTCACTGTCCTTAAGGGAAAGATCTCACCACATTTCTTCACTGCACAGAGGCAGGGCCCTGGGTGGGGGAGGTGAGTGAGCCCGAGAGCCCTCAGCTTGGAACCAGCTGGCCTCTGGTTCTAGGTGTATTCCGCCGCTGTCGCTGCTCTTGTGGCCTGGGTTGAGCAGATTTCTAGCTTCCTAAGTCTCTAAGATAGTCTGGGAGCTGTGATAACTCAACGAGGAGCCAGCACAGCGAAGCGCCTGGTGCACAGCTGCTGCCCAAGTGACTCCCCCACAGGAAGCCTTCCCTGCTTCCTGCCTGCCTCAGCCCCCCACACGAGCCTCAGCACCTGTGTAATGCAAATGCGTGTCTCAACAACAGGGCAAATCTCTGGCAGCTGCAGAATGTTGTGGGTTTTTATTGAATGTCAAAGTGCAAATAAAGGCTCAGCAAATGCCAAGAGTTTACATAGTGCTGTGTTTTTATCCTTCTAGTCCCCATTCTTTCCTTGGCTTCCAGAACTTGATCTCTACTCATCCTTGACCTTTTGATCTTGGGGGCAAGGACTGGATCTTAGATCTGAAGGTCCCCAACTGTCAGAAGGCTCAATACGTGGGTGACTGTGTGATGAGTGTGTAACTTGTAAGAACACTAGTATGTGCAGAACTGACTGCATGGATAAGGATTGAAGAAGTGAAGGTATGAACGGAGGAGGCTGTTTGTTTTCCTTCCAAACAGGCCAGTTCCAGAGCCCTGGGAAGACTCAGATGGGGAAGCATAGTAGACAGACTTCAGTGGTCCAGCTGCTGCCCCCAAAACTCATCCTTTCCTTCTTCCCTCCCTCCCTCCTCCCTTTCTCTCTCGCTTTTTCCTTCCTTCTATCTTCCACCATCCACCAACCTTGCAGATGGAGTGATGGTGAAGAACCACAGAGCAGGATATGCCTCCAGGGGACAGGGAACTGGCCCAGGCTTGTTCTTTCTCCTCGGATCCCCTGCCACAGCCCGCGGGGACCTGCTGTCTCCCCTGACACCATGTCCCCTAGCAGATGTCTCTCCTGTCTTGTCAGCCACAGAGCGGCTGTCAGGAATTTGCATTATTTATCTGCTCTGTAACATTTACTGGGATTTAGTGTTTAATAACTGTCACTCCAATATATCTTTTCTTAATCCCTTCAGATCTGCTGCTGTAGCAATTTTAAATATTTATCAACACTGTTCTCGTGTTCGCTGGTTGGGTTGCAATTTTCTTGTAATTAAAGATTTACAAGACACTGCTTGAGATTTGCGAAGGATTGGGGGAGATCAAAGAGGGAGAGGAGGAGATCTGGTGTTGGAATCTGAGGTCGGGGTCCTGAGCTGGGCAAACTCATTCTCCGGCTCCCCCGCCCTGGCCTCTCTTTCCTTTTACACAGCCAGGTGTTCAGAGAGGGGCCCTGGGTCCTGCTCTGGGACAGGGTGGGCTGGGAGCAGGACACAGGAGGTCCGTGCTGGGGCAGACCTTACATCCTAGTGGCAGAGACAGACGGTAAACACATCAACACATTTTTAAAGTATTTTAGATTTTGAAAAATGTTACAAAGGGATTAAATGGCTAGGACAAGATATTGCGCACAAGAGGTTTTTTTTTTTTTATCACAAAGGAAGTTGGTTCGGGAAAATGCAAGCAAAAACAGATTTCTGGGAGGATGAGGACAGTTCATAGGCTCAAAGAAAAAGAAAAGAGAGAAAAAGTTAAACTATGCAGAGGAACCAGGGTTCCTTGAGGATCTTTACAGCAGACGGTCTCTTCGGGACACTGTTGTGAGTTGGTGATGCTGTCAGGATCCCAGTCCAGTGTGGCCAGGGGCACAGGATGACCAACAGGGAGCTCTGTCTGCCAGTGTCTCTGAGGACAGTCCCCCGGGAAGGTGCAGCCATCTGGAGGAAGTCAGGGCAGTGGTTCCAAAAGGAGGGCCTTTCTGAATTGAAAATGAAACCTTGAGCAGAGCCTGGTGCAGACAAAGCTGAGGGGAGAAGGAAAAGTGTGTGCAAAGACCCTGTGGTAGAAAAGAGGTCAGGGGCTTCTCAGGGGGGCAGGGGTGGGGCAGGTTCTGCATTTCCCCACAAACTGGGCTAGTGAAATGGGCCCATCTCCCAGGGCTGCTTCGTGGGAGCAGAATTGTGTTTATTCCACATGGAACAAACATAGAAGACCCAGGTCAGTAAGGCAGCCCCGTAGCTCCTATGACAGGGAACTGATCAAGAGGTGCTTCTGGAAGTCTGTGGAGGACCAGGTGGTGTGCGAAGTTCTGTAGACAAAGATGATGATGACGTATTCCTGAGTGTGCACAGCCTTGTGGGTGGGGTACACCTGGGTCATTAGATTAGGGCAGTGACAGGAGGTTGGAGAATTTACTTCCAACTTTCTTTTCTAGGATACATGTTTCATGCTATAAATTTTTCTAAGTACTACATTAACAACACCTCACCAATTTTGATATGTTGTGTTTTTATTTACTTTCCCAAGTTTCCTTTTCATTGGTCCCATGGATTTTTAAATGAATGCTATTTAAATGTTTATTTAGCTGCCAGACATCTAGGGGATTTTTAGTTACCTTCTATTATTGATTCTAATTTATTTTCACCCTGGTCAGAGGATCTACTAGCATGATTTAAAGCCTCTTAAATTATAGAGTTTTATTGTATGATGTCTCTTGACCAAAGTCACAAGTTTATTTGAAAAGAACATCTACTCTGCCCTTGTTGGCTAGTGTCCTAAAGATGTGGGTTAGGTCCAGACAATTGATAGCATTGTTCAGATATTTAATATCCTTGTTAATTTTCTGACTCCTTGCTCCATTAACTACTGAGAGAGGGGTATTAACATTTCTGATGATAATTGCACAATGTCCATTTTTCTTTGTGGTTCTACTCATTTTTGTTTTATGGATTCTGGAGCTCTGTTGTTTTATGGATTCTGAAGCTCCAAGCTTTTCTTTCTTTAGGAGACGAGTCTTATCATGTGTTCTAGGGTTATGACTTATCTTCTGGAAATAGACCTTCCTAGAGGCCATTGCTTGTCAGGATGGAGCCCATGGCCCTTTGGGCTAGATGGTTCTCATGCCGTCTCTTTGCTCTAGGAGTAGACCCCTGCTGAACTTGGCCTTTGGAGGGAGCTCTCAGTGCCCTGGATGATCAAGAGGTCCGGAGATGGCTTGAAAGGTCATCTGTGAGCTGGAGGCAGCTACAGAAAAAAAATGAATAGTCCAATCCTGACCCATTTATCTTTGCACAGGTTTTAGTGTTTATCATGTTGATGAGGTTGTGCCAGTGTGTGTGTGTGTGCGTGTGTGTTTCTTTCAGGCCAGCACCTCATCTTTCTGACCAGCTAGGGAAGGATCAAAGGCCAGGAGTCACGACAGAGGTCTCAGAGGGGAGGGGAGAGCTCCCTCGAATGTTGAGGGTGC
The DNA here is from genome assembly GCA_004025085.1 of Thryonomys swinderianus. NCBI lineage: Eukaryota > Metazoa > Chordata > Mammalia > Rodentia > Thryonomyidae > Thryonomys > Thryonomys swinderianus. Next base: position 32,014 of record PVIC010001811.1, on the reverse strand, counting down.
AGACAGCTTCTGTCACAGAGAGAAAAGAAGAAAGGAAAGGAGCAGAGAATGGACCTGTACACCATTTGAGGGGTCTCAGAGAGTATCCATCCCCACCCAACCATTACAGGGCTCTGTTTGTTGGCATCCCTTAGGTAGCAGCCGCCTAGCTCTTGCTTATTATCTATAAATATTATTATCTATAAATTATTATTATCTGTATCTTATTATTATCTATTATCTCTATAAATATTATAAATATTATCTAGCTGAAATTTGTCACAAACTTACCATTCTGAGGTACATTTCTTTCTATACCTTAGCCACAGATAAATCTAAAAACCTGAGGGATAAGTATTATTATGAATATGCACCAATAAAGAAGCTGTGCTTAAGTAACTTTCTCAACGTCACACAATTCACAGTGATGGAGGCAGGGACTGGAATGAGAATGACCTGGCTTTGAAGCCTAAGCTCTCGAACACTGTGCTCCACTGTCTGAGTGCATACTATGTCAGACTCTTGCCCCCCATGAGGTACCCTATGCTATTATGCGCCAGCTATTGCCAGCCAGCGTTGGCTGTTAACACACTGCCCATGCCGAGGGCCAACTCCCTCCTCTTCTCCCTCTTGTGCCCTGTTCAGTGCCCTCTAAGGCTTCCGAGAGCTCCCTCCTCCTCTTCCACTGGAGGTGGCTCTCCTAGGCCTCAGTGCAGCAGGGTCCACCTGGGCCCCTCACGCTGGGCACCCTTGCCGAGGAAGCTCAAGTTCCCAGTGTCCTTAGACTGTGGCTGGCAGGCTGAGCAGGGGAAGGTCCCGCCGGTTCCAGGTCATTACCTCCTGTCTAGACACTATCCTGTGATTGATGCCATTTTGCCTCACATTGGCCTTGTCTTGGCAAGAGAAATTCTTCTGTTGCTTAGACCTGCTGGGCTGAGTCATGGTGGAACTTCGCTCGAAGCAGGAAATGGCACCAGGGGCCTCGGCAACCAGGCTCCCCAGGCCTGGCAGGGGTCAGGTCCGATTCCCTGAGACCAAGTCCAGGCAGGGAGGGAGGGAGAGAAGGGAGGCTGCACCACAGGTCCCCCGTAATTCACCGAACCTCTTCTCCAGAGTGGAGCCCGTGTGCGCAAGGGGGTGGGGTGGGCTGGGCATATGTGTGTGTAAGCATGACGGCACCCGGGCATTGAGAACAGCCTTGAGCCCATCTCTCTGGGACTTTCTGTTCTCACTCTAGGAGAGACGAGATCTCATGTCTCTGAAAGACCATCTCCAGGCTGAGAGGAGCTCTGCACGCGAGCACGTCCCTCCCACTCCAGGGCAGAGGGAAGCGGAGGGAGCCAGGGCACCACAGGGCAAGTGGAAGGGAGTGGCAGAGCACCAGGCCTGGTCGTCACTGGGCGGGGCCTGTTGCCCTCTGCCCACGGGCTGGTGGCGGCTGCTCTCAGGGAACAGGCTGCTTGCACAGAGCCCCGCAAGTCGCCTTGGGTTCACTCCTAATTAGGACTTAATGGGCTCCTGATGGACAGCCAAGGAATGAGGGCAGAAAAGGTCTTGGAGACTATGTGAGCTTCCCACACCCCCAGCTGGGACAAGGAGAGAGAGGAGGACGGTGCTCACTGCCCTCCTGCCCTGTGCTGTCTAGCACGGGCCTTTGTGGCCAGAGAGCCATGATCCTCAGAGAGCTCCTCACATGTGCCCCTGCCAGGCCTCTCTTCCCGAGGGAGGGAGCACGAAGACCATGTTCTCGTCACAGGGGCTTGTATTTCCAGGCATCACACACAGCAGTCTGGTGTCTTTTCTGTCACTGGAAAAACCTTTTCTGCTTTGTTGACAGGAAAGCCGTTCTGTGTGTGGCAGGAGAAAGAGCAACACTAGAGTCTCAGCTGTGTGATGGGGGGGCGCCCTAACCTCTCCGAGCTTCGTGTTTCCCATCTGCGAAGGGGGGAGGTGAATGCTGCCGGAGTGCAGAGGGTGGGCTGGCACCTCAGGGTCTCCAGTCACGCCTCCCGTGTCTCATTTCTCAACTGAGGGACAGCACCCCCTTCTGGTGTCTCGCTGCAACCGTCCCAGGGTGGGTCTCGCCGTAGGGAAGGGAGTTCACGCACAGGTCCAGCCCAGGGCAGGAATCTGGGTCCGCGTAGAAAAGGCCCGATTTTGAATCAGAGAGGGGAGGGGTGTGGCTCAGAAACCGGGCAGACTCTGGTGCGAGTCCTGGACCTGGTCCTGGGGAGTCACATGCACTCTCTCCACCTCTGTCTCTTCCTGTATAAAGTGAGGTCAAGACTCTACCTGAGCACAGGGCTTTTAGGACATTGAAAGTACTCTGATCCATCATGGCGGGCACATGTCATCATACGTCCTCACACAGAACGGTGATCCTACTGTAAACAGTGGCCTCTGAGTGACAATGAGGTGTCCCTGTAGGTTTGTCAGATGACAACATGGGCCACCTGGGGCAGAAATTTGTTTGTTTGTTTGTTTTGAGACAGGGTCTCGCTTTGTAGTTCAGGCTGGCCCTGAGTTCACTATGTAGCCCAGGCAAGCCTTGAACTCAGCAGTCCTCCTGTCTCTGACTCCTGAGTGCTGGGATTACAGGTGTGAGCCACCACGCCCGGCACTGTGGTATGTGGTGTTGATGGCTGGTGGGCGTGAGTCACCACACCCAGCATTGTATGTGGTTACCGGGGATCGAACTCAGGACCTTGTGCTTGTGAGGCAGGCGCCGGAACCACTGAGCTAAGTCTCTGGCCCTGTTTGTTTGTTTTTTGAGATGGAGTCTCACTTTGTAGTTTGGGCTGCCCCTGAGCTCACTTTGTAGCCCAGGCAAGCCTCAAACTCACAGTAATCCTCCTGCTTCTGCCTTCCCAGTGCTGGGATTACAGGCGTGAGCCCCACACATGGCATTGTGATATATGGTACTGGGGATCGAACTTGGGACCTTGCACTTGCAAGGCAGATGCTAGAACCACTGAGCTAAATTCCCAGGCCCCTGGAGCAAAGATTTAATGGTGGGGGAGACTGTGTGTGTAGGAAGACGGGCTACACAGGAACATTGGGTCTTTTGCTCTGTTTCTCAAGAGCTCCAAACTGTCCTCAAAGACAAAGTCTATTAAGCAACAAAACAAGACCAAACACAATGAAATGATGGATGTTATGGTTTAGGTCTAAAGTGTGCTTCAAAATCTCATGTGTTCAGAGGTGATGTTTTGGAAGGGGTGGTGTGCTCATCAGTGGATTCATCCACTGAGGGATCCACAGCTGAATGCGCCGTTGGGAGGTGGGGCCTACTCGCAGATGGTCCCTGGTGCTTGGCCTGGGGGGTGTGTTCTCGTTCCTGTCCAGGCTTTGTCTTCCATCTTGGTCGCTGGGCTGCTGTGAGGTGAGCAGCTTTCCTTGCCAGCCCTTTCCTCCATGATGTTCTGCCTGGCCACCAGCTTTCCTGGACTAAATCCTCCAACAGGAGCCAAAAGAAGCCTCTTCTTTAAGTTGCTGGTGTCAGGAATAACATCCCAGCACTGGGAAAGTGACTAACGCAGGGGCATCATGAATGTAATGCTGGATAATAAGTCCTAAAGGACTTGAATTTGTATACTGCTTTAGGGTAAAAAATAACAGCAGCCTTTTTTCTGGCACTGCTGGGAGGAGAGAAGATAATGTGTACAGAACCCTTGTTTCATAGGAAACGTGTAATAAATAACAGTCCCCAGCCATCACTCCTACCCATCAGGGACGGCATGGAGAGGAAGGGTGAGGAGCTATGGGAGCCGTGTGGTTCTAGCTGCTGTTGTTAGTTAGAGGGGAATGACACGGTACTCACGGAGTCCCCTGCTGCTCCCTGATGTGTAGGCTCGGGGCCTGGGGCTTGGCTGGCACTTCTGATGGATCCTTCCCTCCCTTCTCTTCCCTGGTCATGGCCCTTCCCCCCTGAATGTTCCCAGTCCAGAAACTTGCTATTTATCAGCTGCAGAAAGGATTTGGGATGACAGAGGGGAGATTTTTGTCTTGCTACGTCCCCGCACTCCTTGGGAAGCAGCCAATTGGAGGCCAGCTCGGGGAGATCCATCACTGTCACATCGGGCTCTTGGGCCTGTGGCCCCGCCAGCTCCGGGGAGGTGGCCATAGATCACTAGATCACTCAGCTCCATCTGGAAGGAGGTGGGAGGGTGGGGGTGCTGGTTGTGATTATTGGTCGGAAGCCAGGAGGCAGAGTGGGGTTTGAAGAAGCCGTAAACTCTTCATTGCTGAGTCAGGGCAGTGGAGAGTCATAAATTCCAATACAGCAGTAGTGTAGAACTTCGGAGCAGTTTTCCAAAAGCGGCCCCTGCCCTCTTTGTACCTTACTGTCCCATAAATTGGGGAGGTGCTAATGGCCAAAAGGCAAGAAAAGCAAACCTAATTTTTAACTTGCCATGGTTGCCTGTCAGAGTGCTCCTTGGTTCTGTGGGTGGGAGAGGCTGGAGCTGAGAGCCCCACCCCTCCGTCCCTATGTCTTCTGCCTCCAGATTCCTGTTCCTCATGAATTCCTTCATTCATTCATCCCTCAAAAGCAATACCAAACCAGGCAGCGTTTTAGGCACCAAGGAGGGACACAGTCTGAACTGTCACCTTTGGGGAACCTTGTGGTTTGGGAGATCTCCAGGACCTTAAGCCGTGGATGAGCCCCATGGTCCAGTTGAGGAGAGGCCCTGACTCAGGAGGAGTCGGAGGAGGCTTTCTGGAGGAGGTGACACAGAGGTGGAGGCTTGAAGGACAAGCAGAAAGACGCTGGTAGGTGAGGGTGAGATCGGCGAGGCAGTGAGTTTCCACGTTTGAGGGGCTTGTGTCACAGTAGACGTGACACTGGAAGTGCAGGAGGGGCTGGCCAGGGAGTGAGGGGCTGGCATTGTGCCCCAAGGAGTTGGGACCTGAGTCTGAGGGCAGCAGAGAGCCACTGAGGCTTCCCAGGCAGGGAGGTGTGAAATGAGAAAAGCAGACTTGAGCTTCCCAAGCCTTTTGGCTGCTGAGTTCCACAGCAAGGTTGGGCTGGAGGCCTATGGTGGTGCAGGAGAGCAGCGGGAGGGCAGACTCCTGGGGACTGAGTCTGCCTCAGATACCCCTGGAGCTCCAGCCGGTGCTGAAGGGAAGGCTGGGAGCTCAGTCTGTCCAACCCACCCACGGCCTGGGTGTCACTGAGCTGAGAGGGGTGGAGAGAACTTGCTTCTCAATGGTGCTTTAAACCGCAGAGCAGTACCAGCGATCGGACTCCCTGGGCACTGCTGGTGGGAATGAAAAACGACACAGCCACCACGGGAAACAGTAAGCTGATCTTCGGGAAATGGCAGCAGAATTACCACAAATGCTAGCAATTTTGCTTCCGGGTGTATTCCCAGAACCTGGAGCAGAGACTTGAGAAAATGTCTGTATGCGCAAGTTCACAGCAACATTCTCGTAGGAGTCAGGAGGCGGATCCAGCCGCCAGCTGGCGGGCAACAGACCAAGAGGTGGCTTATCCACCCAGGGGAATGCTGCGCAGCCTGCAGAGGATGGGACTTCTGAGACATGCGACAGGTGATGAGCCTGAAGCCTTGTGTCCTGTGAGGTCAGCTGGTCACAAAAGGGCATGCGTACGCAGCTATGCGATCCCCTGTCCCTGATGTGCAAGAGCACTCAGACCTAGAGACAGCAGTGGGATGCAGCTCCCTGGGGCTGGGGAGGGTGGTGAGTTGTTTAAGGAGCACAGAGCCTCAGTTTTGAAAGCATTCTGGAGACTGGCTTTACTTCCACCTGTACACTTAGAAGGGCCTCCAGTGATCAGTATAATGTGTTCTTCTTTAACCCGCAGTTAAAAAATGACAATGCAAAATAAAACAGGTGATGATAATAGGAAAACAGCAAAGTAGAATGGGTTAGAATATCCAAAGCTCTCCTTTCCTGGGGCAGTCAGAGGCAAGACAAGGTCAACAGAGCCACCTCTCCCTCAGCACCCTTCGCCTTGTGGGGTTGGGGGCACTCGAGAGGCCGCTGGAGGGGCAGGAGGAGAGGAAGCTCGACTTTTCCCGGCACCCACCTGGGTGAGGGTTACCGCTGCTGTGTCCCCTGACTGCACCTTCCGCACACTCTGCACGCATCTGTAACGTGCTTCCCCTGAGGTTACTCTTGGCTGCTTCCCTGGCCACAGAACTAGCAGGGAGGCCAGGAGGTGGGAGACACAATGTTGCTTTGAGCCTAATGCATCTAGGGGCTCTGGGATCCACTGCAGGCAGGGCAGGGATGGGATGCTGGGTGCGAAGTCTCTTCCCTCTCAGGGGATGTCCCCGTGGAGAAGGAAGCCGCCGGCGCTGTGGAGCTCCCTGCCCCTCCCCTTGCCCCTCTGGCAAAAGCAGTGGAACCAAGGGGAGCCTCAGCGTGTGCCTGGAGGGAACAGCTGATTGAAAGAGGGCACAGAGGCTTGAGTGGGTTCTCAGAGTGCCTGCCTCCTTGATTCAGGGGTCTGGTCCTCTTCTCCTTCCTCTGCCTCCTGGCTCCTTCCTCACGTGCCGGTTTCCCTGAGGTCATGAGCAGGAGCTTCCCTGTGCTCAATGAGTTCTATATCCCTGGTTTCCTGAGCTACTGGGGGAAGTTCTTGCCGAAGTTCCTGGGTGCACAGAGTAGGCGGGAAGGAAGACAGATGATGGGGTGGGGAGTTCCCAACCTCCTTGCTCGGATGCTTTGCTCATCCTTCTTGACAAAGCTTGCTGTTCCGTGCTGGTCTTCACTGGTCCCTCTCCAGTTCTTAACCTTCATCCTCCTTAATCTAACTCTTGCTCCTTGCTGACTTCTATCAACACACAGAGAAGTTACTTTTCTGGGCAAGACTGGACTCGTTAACCACATGACAGACTTTTTCTTTTGGTTGAGACAGGGTCCCATTATATAGTTCCAGCTGGATTTGAACTCATTAGGTAGCCCAGTTTGGCCTTGAATTTGCCACAGTCCTCCTGCCTCAGCTTCCAGAGTACTAGACCATCCTTGTGAAAGCACCATTTCTTTTTTTTTTTAGACAGGGTCTCGCTTTGTAGTTCAGGCTGGCTTTGAACTCACTATGTAGCCTAGGCAAGCTTTGAACTCAGCAATCCTCCTGTCTCTGCCTCCCAAGTGCTGGGATTATAGGCGTGAGCCACCACACCTGGCAAAGCACCATTTCTTATTTGGCCTTTACAGAAAGATCTTAAAGAAGGTCTTTGTTTTTTGTTTTTTTTGAGACAGGGTCTCGCTTTGTAGTTCAGGCTGGCCCTGAGCTCACTATGTAGCCCAGGCAAGCCTCGAACTCAGCAATCCTCCTGTCTCTGCCTCCCAAGTGCTGGGATTACATGCGTGAGCCACCATACCCGGCACTGTGGTATGTGGTATTGATTGTTGGTGGGCGTGAGTCACCATGCCCAGCATCCTATGTGGTTACCGGGATCAAACTCAGGACCTTGCGCTTGCGAGGCAGGCGCCAGAACCACGGAGCTAAATCTCCGGCCCAAGAAGGTCTTTGTTTTTGCAAAAATGTAGTTGGCCAGATGGGAATGATGACCCACTCTGGTAATCCCAGCTTCTCAGGAGGCTGAGTCGGGAGGATTGCAAGTTAGAGTGCAGCCTGAGTAATTTAGCAAGACTGTTTCAAAACTAATAAGAACTATAAAGGTCTGGGGTGTGGCTCAGTGGTGGAGTGAACTAGGTTTAACACCCAGTACTGCAAAACAAACAAACAAACAAACAAATAAACAAACAAACTCAGTGGTGCTCTGCTGATTTTCCATAGACTTCCTTTGAGTTTTCATGCCCAGATAATTTGCTTCCCAGATAAAAATTGTGTCATGATGCTCTGGTTTTCTCTCCATTATAATTAATTTCCCCCAGATCCTTATGTTTTGCAGTAACTTTGAGGGTGATTTAACATTTATTGTCTAACATTGATTTCATCAAAGCTCGTTAAATCTACATTTCATGGGGCCAGTAGTACAATTTTGCTTCATGACTGATTCCTATGAGGTTTGTGTGTGCGCGTGTGCATGTGTGTATGTGTGCTGCGGTAACAGCCTACAGTTCCTGCAGTCCGACGAGTGACTCTGACAGAAGCAGGGGCTAAATGAAGGCATGGAGAAGCGAGGGCGAGGGCTGAAGAGAAGATGGTTGTCAGAATTTCTGTGTTGTGCCCAGCTGCATTTCTCAACACAGCCCAGAAGAAGCAGAGAGTAAATGCCCCCTGAAAGGACCCCAGTGCCGCCTTCTGACTGCCTGGTGCTGTTTCTGAAAGTGCCTTGACTTTCCTGTTGTTTTCTCTTCCTACTGTCGGGAGGGAGGGAAACCCTGGGCTGAGGCCCTCCTGGAGGGTTTCGGACTAAGGAGTGAGAGTCACAGGGGAGGAAGTTTCATTGTCTAAGAGAGAGTTTTCTACCAAACAGAATAGCTAAGCTGGGAAGCTGTCTGTGGGCAGTGAGCTTTCTGTCTCTTGGAGTCTTAAAGCTGGGATGAGACGAAGGGTAGGTGGGAAGGGACACTTCTGAGGTGGGCAGGAGGTGGGGCTGGACTCTTCCAGATCCTGCAGTTTATTATTCTACCTTTTTTGCATTATGTTAGGAGTTCATGAGGGCAGGCCTGGGATTTTTACTCTTCCCTGAGCCCAAGCACCTTGTAGATACAGAAAGATCAGCTGTGGCTGAGAATGACAGAGTGCAGAGGTGTGTGGCATGTGGTGAAGCCGCTCCTAACTTCTGTGTGATCCCCAACACGCACTCTGGATGCCAAAACCAAGGTTTAACTCCCTCCGTCAGAGCCTGAGTGGAAGGTAGAGCCCTGGAGAATGAAAAGAGGAGGAAGGAGCTTTTAATTTATGGGCTCTTACGCTCACTTTTAACCTTGCCTTCGGATGTAACTCATGCTGGAGCCTGGAAGGAGTGGTGCTGTCTGTCTTCGCCTCGTGAGACTTGGCTTTAATTGGTTTGTGGTGCTGGGCATGAGGATGCTTTAAAGCTCCCCGGTGATTCCGGAGCATGGCTAAGGTTGGGAATCACTACTGATCATGTCAGGTGCTGTGCAGAGTCCTCATTTAATCTCCTCAGCAAGCTCATGAGTTAGGGCACTGGCTCCCGGAGAGCGGCCTTGAACCAGCAGAAGCCTGGGGAACTTGTGTTAGAAATGCAAATTTCCAAGCCTCCCCTGCATTTAGAGAAGAGTATTTTTGTGTCTTCAGCTCCTTCCAGGGGCTTCTGAGGCAAGTGCAAGTGTGAGAGCAGGATGGGAGGTGTTGAGGTAGGGAATTTAGCCATCAGCTCAAGGGAATGTGGAGCGCTGGGGTCAGAGCAGGGATTCAAATCCTGACACTACATCCCTGTCCAGACCTCTGTCCTTCCTTTCAACCTGTGGTCCTCTGCTCAGCGCTGAGATGCCAGGTACTACTTGTGGGGTAGTCCCTGGGTCTCTTGTTTGCTTAATATTTTTTCCACCTCTTTTTTTTTTTTTTTTAGACAGGGTCTCGCTTTGTAGTTCAGGCTGGCCCTGAGCTCACTATGTAGTCCAGGCAAGCCTCAAACTCAGCAATTCTCCTGTCTCTGCCTCCCAAGTGCTGGGATGACAGGTGTAAGCCACCACGCCCGGCACTGTGGTATGTGGTATTGATGGTTGGTGGGCGTGAGTCACCACGCCCAGTGTTGTATGTGGTTACTGGGGATCGAACCCAGGACCTTGTGCTTGCGAGGCAGGCGCCGGACCCACTGAGCTAAATCTCCGGCCCTTTTGCCTCCTCTTTGCTTGGTAGTTTAACTCCATCTGGAGCCCAGTTGCTTTTGCCCTGAGAAAGCAAAGGGCAGATCACCCCAGGACTCATTCTAAAATGGTTTTATTTGGTGCTTAAAATAGCTTTTGGCAGATGGCGTGTAGAATGGGGGACTGGAGCAGAGCCGATTATGACATCTGCAAAGTTGTGTGTTTGTGCAAGCACATGTTTGGGCATGTATGAACATGACTCATGTACCTACAGTGGGCTGGAGGAGAGGTCCAAGAATTGAGGAACTAAGGAGGAGGGAAAAGGAGATGTAGGAAGAGGGAGTCCGATCTACCCAGGTTGAACCAGGTTTGAACCAGGTTTCCATGCCCTGGGGTGAATCCTCTGTCCTCTGGCTACATGCAGATCTGGCGGGGTTGGTGATGGCAGAGGGAGCTTTGTCGTGGCTCCAGGGGTGGGGAACCCGTGGAGCTGTTGTGGCTGAGTTTGGTGGAGTCCCAGGAAGTGGAATTTGTAGGTTTTGCTGAGGTAAAAGCTGGAACCTTTGGCTGACAGTGAAGAGCTGACGCAGGAGCCCTTGCTTTGTAATGAAGCCACTGGGTCCTCACGAATCAGGTACCAGACTTTAAAGGGAATGTCTGTACATGTAAAGCCGAATCTCATCTAGGTGCAGAGACAGTGGATGCTGATCAGTCTAATTCTCCCTGGCAGGCCCTCAGATTATTGTGGGTGGCTCTGTTTTCTTTGGCAACTCTTTTTTTTTTTTTGAGACAGGGTCTTGCTTGGTAGTTCAGGCTGGCCCTGAGCTCACTGTGTAGCCCAGGCAAACCCAAACTCAGCAATCCTCCTGCCTCTGCCTCCTGAGTACTGAGATTACAGGCATGAGCCACCACGCCCAGCATTGTGGTATGTGGTACTGATTGCTGGTGGGTTTGAGTCACCAGACCCAGTATTGTTGTATGTGGTTACTGGGATTGAACCAGGGACCTTGCCCTTGCTAGGCAGGTGCTAGAACCACTGAGCTAAATCTCCAGCCCCCTTGGCAACTCTTAACTGGAGGAATCTCCAGTCCTGCCTATAGCTGTGACCATCATTCTTGGGCCTTCTTATGCCCTAGTTTTTGACCTTTCTGAGTTTTGGACCCATGTCAAATCTTATTAGAGATGCAACGTATTCTCTCATTAGAAAATTTCATATATGCACATGCCAAGAGACCAGCCAGCAGAGGTCCCAGGCTCTCTACCTTTGACCCTGGCTCTGATGGAGGCCCTGGGAAGAATGGCTGTCTATTACCTGCTGCCCCCTCCCTGCTGACTCACTGTAAAAAGGATGGAGAAAATGATTCCTGGGCCCAGAGAGCAGGGTCCTGGTGTTCTTTGAGGCTAGCTTAGGCTGCGAAGGTGGGATTTTACTGAACAATGTGGCCTTTGACTTTTGCATCAGCGAAGCATGTATTCTTCAGCCATGGACCCTTGGCTTTGATTGATTCACTCCAGAGACCCCAGAATCACTCTGTTAGCTCCTGTTCCTGCCCACAACATGCCCAGTTCCTATAGTTGTTATCAGTACAAGCAAAACTGTTTCCTTATCCTCTTCACTTCCTACTGACTGCCTGATTGTTCCGCCTCCTATCGCACCCAGGAGAGGAGTGTGCTTGTCTATTTCTGTGTTCATTGTGTAGAAGGCAGGCCTCCAAGTGAATAGAGCATGAAAATTTGGAATTAGAGGACCTGAGTTCAAATTCTAGCTCTACTCTATTGTGTGACCCTAGATAAGCTATTTAAATTTCCCCATACTAGACAGGGGTAATAATAATCTGTTCAATGCAAGTCACCAAGATATTATTAAGAATAAATGACAAGGGGCCGGAGATTCAGCTCAGTGGTTCCGGTGCCTGTCTCGCAAGTTCAAGGTCCTGAGTTCAATCCCGGTAACCACATAGAATGCTGGGCATGGTGACTCACGCCCACCAACAATCAGTACCACATACCACAGTGCCAGGCGTGGTGGCTCATGCCTGTAATCCCAGCACTTGGGAGGCAGAGACAAGAGGATAGCTGAGTTCATGGCGGCTTGCCTGGGCTATATAGTGAGCTCAGGGCCAGCCTGAACTACAAAGTGAGACCCTGTCTCAAAAAAAAAAAAAAAAAAAAGAATAAATGACAAGGTTTTTTCAATGAGCTCAGGCATATAACACCACAGACCATCCATTATTGTTTTTATATGTATGTCTGGCATTGGGAATTGAACACAGGGCCTTCACACTGAGCTACACTACCAGCCCATTCACTTTTTAAAAATTTTGAGACAGAGGCTTGTCGGGCTGCTGAATTTCCCAGGCTGGTCTTGAACTTGTGATCCTCCTGCCTTGGCCTCCCACGTATATTGTTCTTATCACATAGGTTGAGCATGGCTTCTTTCTTTCCTCCTCACAGGCTGTACCCTGGCCTTTTCTGATTCCTCAGGGTGTCAACAAGAGGTAGAATAATTCCTCAGCATTTCCTGAACCTACTTGTGTTCTCTTGTTGCCAAGGAAGCCAGCACTTTCAAACGAGAGCTCTAAGACATCCTGAAGGAAGGCATGCCGGGTGCTCTTCATGCTCACGGTGCTGATGGGAATGGCATGGGAGATGATGACTGGAAATTTCTACAAAGACAGAGGTTCTTTGTCTGGAGGCTGCAGAAAAGAGACCTTCGAGGAGCACAAAGGTGAGTGGCAGAGGTGGAGGAGGCGGCAGCGCACACACTCATGTCTCTAACAGGAGGCCGGCAAGGGGCACTAGCTCCGGAGGGCTTGTGGGATGAGCAGAGACAGGTCACGCTTCCTAAGGGACGGGAGCCAGGCGAAGCAGTGGTCAGGACTCCTGGCGTCCAGACACCTGCTTCGTGCACACCCTGCTGCTCCCAGCTCTGATCTGCTAGCTGACATCTGAGCTCTGAAGCAGAGGAAGCCCACGGGCAAGGGCTGGTCTGGTCTTAATTCTGACCAAGAAAGAAGCACCGAGTGGGGAGCAGAGTGACCTGAGCCTCCGGTGGAAGCTGCTACAGAATTTTAGAGTTGTTAGAATCTAGGAAACGAAAGGTGAGGGTGTGTGGCCAGACTGAGGCCAAAGCATGTTTCAAAATGTCCAGAAAAAGAACCATCAGTTTGGTTCTCAAGGTAATACCTTAAGAGCTCTTGATACCAAAGTCCTGATGATGAAGCTGCAAATTATCCTGAGGATTTTTTTAAAAAAGAGGCCAGTGTCTAAAAATAAAAGTGAGCTGCACAGGGAGCTTTCTAATGCACATATTTCAGAAGTTCTAATGTTCCAACATTTTGTGACATACTTTTAAAATATATGAATTTGAATACAGTAAAGCGGATGGGTTACAATGGAACAGTTGGCATCAGACAGCATCGGAATCTTGTCTGTGCCAATATCAGCTGTGTAACCTGACATTTTTTTTTTTTTTCTTTTTGAGACAGGGTCTTGCTTTGTAGTTCAGGCTGGCCCTGAGCTCACTATGGTGCCCAGGCAAGCAGCCGCGAACTCAGCAATCCTCCTGTCCCTGCCTCCTGAGTGCTGGGATTACAGGCGTGAGCCACCACGCCCGGCATTGTGGTATGCGGCGTTGATTGTTGGTGGGCGTGTCTCCACGCCCAGAATTATATGTGGTTACCGGGGATCGAACTCAGGACCTTGCGCTTGCGAGGCAGGCGCCGGAACCACTGAGCTAACCCTCCGGCCCTAACCTGACATATTTAACCTTTCTGAGTTCTGACATTTAAATCTGTCCTATGGGGATAATAGTATCTACTTTCCAAGGGAGTGACGAGTGAAATGGACCAGTACCCGTGAAATCTGCTGGGGTGGCTCGTGCACAGTAAGTGTTAGATATTACTGGGTCCCACAGAAGACAGAAGCAGCTCTTGAACAAGGGAGGACCTCTGAAGCACAGTACAGATGGGCTGGAGCCATGTGGATAGGTGAAGAGACAGGTGATCAGACACTGTGACACCCACGAGGAACCCCAAGTTTCCTTCGGTAAAGTCATCTGGACAGAAGATATGTTCTGCCTGGACCAGCCAAAATTCTTATGGTGGCCCACAAGGCCCAATGGGATGGCTGCTGCTGCTCCTCTGACCTTGCGGCTGTTCCTGCCCTTCCTTCTCTGGTCCCAGCACAGCCATCTCCATGCCCTTGGCCTTCACCCTTTCTGTTCTCCTGGCCTCGCCACTCTCCACAGAGAGTAACTGCCTGGTTCTCTCCTCTAAGTCTGCTCAACAAGACCACTCGGGCCCACCTGTGTAAGTCCCTCCACCTGACTTTTTTCTCCACAGCACTTATTATGAGCCAACGTATTGCATATTTTTACTAATTTCTCCGCTCATCAACTTCCTCTTCTCCCTAAAAGGCAAGGCCCCCTGGGCTCAGTAATTTTTGCCTGTATCCCGGGTTATAGTTGTGTTCTGCAGGAAGAAAGCTTGGGTAGCCTCAGAGAGCTCATGGCCCTAGTGCAGCCACCTGCTCCAGTTTCCACAGGACTGAGAGGGTTCTTGAACATGACACTTTCAGTGCCAGGGCCGGGAAAACAGCAATGGCTCATCTACAATAGGACAGCCGTCCCACTCCTTCTGTGACACAGTGACGAGGCTAAGCATTCTCCGTATGCAGACACGTGGGCCGCAAGACTGTCCGTTTCGGTGTTTGTAGTAGCTGAGCTGCCAGACAGTTAACAGACGAGTGTCAGGCTGTGGGGAGGCTGCAGTGGGAACACAGAACTCTCCTGCTCAGGTCTGCTGAGTCAAGGAGAAAGACGCAACAGGATGGAATTTCCCAGGGGCATCACCAAGGAGGGAACACGAATATGTTCAGTACTGAAATCGTCTTGGTAGATGTAAAGGACAGACCCTAAGGAGCAGCTTAGGATCCAAACGGAAAGAGAAGGGCGCACCGTGCACGCTGGTGCACCACTGGGGAGATTGCAAGTTCAAGGCCAGCTAGGGCAACTTAGTACAACCATATCTTTGAAAAAAAATTGGGAAATATAGCTCAGCAGTGGAGTGCTTTGGGGGTTAGTCCCTAATACTTCAGAAAAAAAAAAAAAAAAAAAGAACCAGAAACAAAACTTGTTTTCTATTTAGGATTTAAGAAATGATAGAATGTTAAATGTATAAAAGGCCAGGCCTATTATGAACCTGACACAGCCTGGGATTAGAGTGAAGGCTGGCGGAGAAGGCCAGCTGGGTTGTGGTCACAGGCACGGCCGTGTTGGGGTAGGGAGCCACTGTGCTTCCTCCTGGTGGGCCGCACCTGAGCAGAGAGTCTGTCCAGGGAGAGGCTGCTCAATCCCTCCTCTTCTAGGACACAGTAGCCCCTAGAGGCCTCTTCCTCCCTCTCCCTGGCTGGCCAGCTGCCCCCAAAACATCCTCCTGCTTTCAGGAGAAAGGAGGTCACAAGCGCTTCCTCTTCCTCACCCCACCCCTCTTAGCTCAGTTCTCTGGAGGAAGCCGACAAGTTCAGCTGAGAGACAGGAAAAATGTCTTCTGACTTTCCCCCAGAAGAAAAGATTCATTTTCAAGGACTAGAGCTGCAGAGAGCTACATGGTAGCTGGGTGGGAGCCGTGGTGTCAGGGGCCTGGGAGCCAGGGTGGCCGTTGGGGTTGGTGGCTTTCCCTGTCCCTGGCAGGCCTCAGGGAGAACCTCAAGGGAGACAGGGTAGATCAGAGGAGCAAAGGGTCCTGGAGGCCCAGGACATTTGCTCTGTTGCCCTTGCAAACACAGGTGCATCCTCTAGTGTTTGGGCTCGAGAGACCAGCCTGATGCCTTGGGCCCTCTAGATCTGCTGTGTGTCTTAGGTTGCTGCAACCCAGCCCGGCGCTCTTTAGGAAGCTGGGGGGTGTCTGTGGGGTTGGTGACTCCAGAGCGTTACGAGGCTCTGGCTCTGATCTAAGGTCACAGAGCCTTCATTCTCCACATCACATGGGTTGGCAAGAAAGGCAACAATCACTCATCAGTCGTCATAGAGGAGAGCAAAGCGATGACTCACCACACTTTCTCTGTTCAGCACAGGCCCCGCTAACTCCACAGGTGCATCCGAAAGCACCTCAGGAGCTCTGGGAGTAGCTGTCAGGGTGTAGGCAGGGTACGGGAACATGCATGTGGAGGCAGAAAGCATCTCTGTCCCCTTCCGCCACCAAAGGCCACACTCCCTGGGAAAACATGCACAAGGGGGTTACTGGCCTTAGGGTGTGGGTCTCTAACACGGAGGCTCCAGGAGGAGCAGAGGGCCCATCCTCCAGCCCCTTTCCCTTCTCTTTTGCAGTCTACCACAGAGCCAAGGCCTGGAGCAGGTGTGAACAATCTTGCCCACTGCAAGCAGCTGCCTGGTGGTTCTCAGCGAGCCATCTCCAGTCTAGCAGGGTCAGCGTCACCTGTTAGAAATGCACATCCCAAGCCCCTACCCACTTGCAGATGTGAAGTTCTGCACGTGTGTGTATGTGTGTGTGTGCATGCATGTGTGCACATGTGTGTGAGACCAGCCATCTGTGTTGACAAGCCCCGAAGGAGGTTTGTTGCAGGTTCAAGTGTGAGACCCCTGCCCAGGAGGAAGGAAGCTGCTAAACCTTCCTCTAAACCTGCTCCCTGATGGTCCTCGAGACCCAATCTTTGTGCTTCCGGAGGGATGCTACCCTCTGGGCTCTGGGTCCACCGGCCTTTGCTGTGTCTCTGCTCTGGTGTCTACCTGTGTATCTATTTGCGCTCTTCCTGGTGGTTTAGGCTGCTGCGTGTGTGCTGTAATGTCGGGGACATTCCCAGCTCTCACGTGTGGCTTCTCGCCAGGTTCGGGAAACCCATTCCTTTCCCCAGTCTGTCTCAGAAGTGCAGCTGCCCAGCGGCATCCGGCTTTGGCACTGCCCCTCAGGTGGCCCACAGCAGCCCCTCTGCTCTTGGCTTTGTTGGTTTCCCAACAGATGTTCCTCTTTGTATTTGATTCTCAGAAGTCAGTTTAAAAAATACACTACAGAAGTAAACCAGGCTCCGTGAGGATTGTGCCAGCACGGGAGGGGGGGATGAATGCAGTGACTCCTTGTCCCAGAGCCCTCCCCCCCCCAAACCCTCTGCCACCCGGGCCCCCCGCCCACCCCTGTGAGCCAGTGTTCACACTGTCTGGGAGATTTGCAATTCTCTGCATGACTCTGCCTCTTGGGTTTGTTTAATTAGAAATAGGCCGGGAAGTGCTTCTATGCACCGGCATGTTAATTGCTTATCAGAGAAGGAGAAAGGGTGACCATGTTTGGCGATGGAAATTTCCGCTCTTGCTCCATCCCTGGGTTGTCTCCACTCTTCTCTCTCACGTCCGCTTGCCTCGGCTGTGCTCTCCCTCGCTCCCTTTCTTGCCGGCCATCAGCAGCCTCTCCTGCTCTCTGTCCTCCACCCCAGCTCCCCTGTTCACAGCCATGGAGACTCTGGGGCTGGAGTGGACCTGGAGCCTGGAACCCAAACCACGTCCCTCCCTTCTCACTTTTATCACAGCCCAGGCCTCAGCCCCCTCTGTCACCTCAGGTTTCGAAACAACCCCAAAGCAGAGAGCTCTTTCCTGAGACCCACTATGGAAAGGACACTTTCCTTTTCCCTCTTACTTTTGTTGTTATTATTGTTTATTTTTATTTTTTACAAAACAGGAGAAAAGAGTGAATTGGGTTGGGGGAAGGTGACACGTTTCTCCACAAAGGTACAAAATCGCCAATAGAAAGTCAATTCCAAAGGCCCAGGCTGCTGAGCTGAGGCAGCCCCGGGCACCCCTCTCCCCACATGTCCAGATCCGGCAGGGCCACTCCTGCTTTGGGGGCATCTCCTGAGACAGGAAGGACGGCCTCCTCAGCCCTTGCTCAGGACGGGAGCCAGCAAGCAACTGAGACTGTACAAAGAGAGGAAGAGGAAGGGGGTGCATCCTGCGGGCCGAGGGCCTGGGGGCACGGGCAGGGGACAACCAAGCAGAAGCCCAGCAGCACTGGGCGCAGAGAGAAATGGAGAAGTGGGAGGCTCCAGCCAGCATCCTCCTGTTCCTTGGGGACAGTCCTCAGAGTGGCAGCAGAGGACCCCGCAGGTAAGAGGAACATTTTGGAGGCCACAGGAGCACCCCCTGGAGCCACAGAGCCCCATTTGCCTTGGTCGCGCTGCCAGGCCTTACCACACGGGTCCATCCACTTTCCTGGCATGGTCTCTGGCCCAGACTGCTTCCCTTTTGGTAAAAAGTAGTTCTAGTCATTTCTCTGCTCCTGAGAACTAGCTGAGCTTCAGGAGTTTTGAGACAGCGGTGGTGACAGTGTCTCCCCTTCTGGCCACCTGGATGGCTTCCTCCCCGGTTTCCAGGGCAGAACAAGGGGTGCAGACACCACCCGGACAGAGGGGGCGCTCCAGCCCCAGAAAGCCCAGGCTGGAAGGAGAGGCCGCCTGCCCACCCCCTGCCTAGGCTGGCCTGTGCCAAGGTGGGCGGCAAGCCCAGCTGCCAACAGGAGAACAGCAAGAGCCAGGATGGCTATGAGCCCAGGCCGGTCCCCAAGGGCTCTGTGACAAGGAGTGGCCTCTTTAGTCCTGGCCCATACACAAGCCAACTCGGTGTGGGCATCAGCAAAGGCCACTTGCAGGCAGGCCCAGTACTCTGTGGCCTGGGAGAGGCGGGTGATGTTGTAGCTGTGGGTGCCCTGGGGCAGGCGGGCCAGAGTGGGGCCCCCCCGGTGCTGGAGGGCAGAAGTGCTGGACCAGGTGAGTTTGGTGGACACTGTGTTGGGTGGGGGGACCCAAGACAGCAGGATGCGATAGGGGTGGGTCTCCTGCACCCGGAGCTTTAGTTCCCGCCCCTTGTCCCTGCCTGGCTGCAGGGGAGCCCTGCCGACCACCACGCTGACCGTCTTAGTGTCGGCCCCCACCAGGTTCTGGGCCACACAGGTGTACAACCCTGCCTCTTCCGCAGTCACCCTCCGAAGCTCCAGGGTCCCCTCGGGGTACACCCGGTACCTCCTGCCTACGTGGGCAGGCGTTAGTCGCACCCCGGCTGGAGTGACCCAGTAGATCTCAGGTTCTGGTTCAGCCAGCGCCCGGCAGTGCAGGGCCACAGTCTCTCCACTGGCCACCTGGAGGCTCGGGGGGAAGATGCGGGGGGAGATGAGGGGCAGGCAATGGTCCGTCATCTCCCGGAAGGCCACCTCGCGGACTGGGTGGCGCTGGAGGTCCGGTGGCTCAGCGCACATGGTGGACTGCGGCTCGATGAAGCGGACGCGGGTGCCCGTGGCATTGGCCCAGCGGATGACACAGTCACAGCGGATGGGGTTGCCATGGAGCCCCACCTCCTGCAGGTTGGGCAGGGACTCCACTGTCTGCTGGTGCAAGGCACTGAGAGCATTGTTGTTGAGCATGAGGGTCTCCAGCTGGGGCAGGTGGTGGAAGGCGCGGGGGTGCACGAAGGACAGCCGCGGGTTGTTGGTGACATCCAGCTTGGTTAGCTCGGGGAGGTTCACCAGGGCGAACTTGTCGATGGAGACCAGCTCCTCCATGTTGTTCAGCCCCAGCTCCTTGAGGTGCAGCATGTTGGCAAAGTCCCCCGGCCCCACCCGCTGCAGTGGATTCTTATTCAGGTCTAGAAACTTGAGCCCGGGCACCTGCTCCAGGGCCCGCCTGGGCACTCGGGCCAGCTGGTTGTCGTAGAAGGAGAGGCTCTCCAGGCTTTGCAGCCCCTCCAGTGCGTAGTCGGAGATCTCCCGCAGGCTCATGCCTGCTAACACCAGGCTGCGCAGGTTGGCCAGGGGCCGGAAGTTCATGTCCAAGATGGCGTCCACTTTGTTGCCGCCGATCATGAGGATCTCTAAGTTGGGCAGCATCTCAAACCAGCGGCTGTCGATGGCCCTCAGCAGGTTGGAGTTGAGGTGCAGACGCAGCAGGTTGCCAAGGCCCCTGAAGGCCCGCGGCGCAATACGGTAGAGCTGGTTGTGGTTGAGATAGAGCTCCTGCAGGCCGGCCAGCCCGGCGAAGCTGTGGTCCTCCAGCCTGGTCAGCTGGTTTTCCTCCAGGTGCAGACTCAGCAGCTGCGGCAGGGCCCGGAAGTCACAGTCCCGGGCGTCTGAGAAGCTGTTCTGGGACAGGTCCAGCTCCGTAAGGTTGGGCAGGTAGGCGAGCTCGCTCTGGTCCACACGCACGATGCTGTTGCTCTGCAGCAGCAGGGTCTGGGTCCCTGCAGGGAGCCCAGAGGGCACCGCCGTCAGGAACAGGTCATTGCAATCCACCGTGGTGGCCTCACGATAGGACGAGCGGGGGGTATACCAGGGCCGGATCTGGCAGGCACACTGAGGCGGGCAGGGCACACGCCAGGGCACCACGGGCACAGCGGCAATGGCACCAGCCACCCAAGCGAGCAGGAGGGAGGCCACGAGGAGCCTCATGGTGGAGCTGCAGGGCAGGAGAACATCCACAGGGAGAGTCTGGCGTCCAGCTCCACAGGGTGAGGGTCAGCAGCCCTGCCAGGGTCCAGGGAGCCAGCCTCCCAGGGCAGTCATCTAGGCGAGGCTGGGTTGACGTCACTCGTGCACCAGGGCCTGGCCTGTTCCCTCATCACCACAGCCCAGCAGAGCAGCCCTGGAAGGAGAGGACACAGAGTCAAGGTGAAGGTAGGAGGCGGAGTGCACCCCACCCAGGCCTCCCCGTTCCACTCAGGAAGCCAAAAGCAGCAGCAAACCCACGTCTGGGGTTCTGCCCTCACTCTCGAGGCCTTAGCACTGTTTTCTATGACCTGCACAAGTGACTACAGATCTTTACAGAAGAGCCCTGAGAAAACTCAAGGAAGGGGTGTGTGTGTGTGTGTGTGTGTGTGTGTGTGTGTGTGTGTGTGTGTGTGTGTGTGTGTGAAGCAGCATGGACCTGCTGAACCCAGAGAGATGAGAAACAGACATTCTGACATTGTCTCTCTTGCTTCCTTCCTGGCTTGCTGGATAGATGGGAGCTAAGATGGTAGTTTCCAGGATTCCCTCTGGTGATGTCAGCAGGAAGGGATGGTGCTAGCAAATGAGGCCTCTCAAACGTGGGATAGAAACCGGTGCAGTGGTGAATGTCTGTAGTCTCAGCTCCTCGGGAGGCTGAGGTAGGATGGCGAATTCAAAGCCAGCTTGGGCTACAGAGCAAGACCCCATTTTAAAAAACCCCAAACCAAGCAAAATATAAAACGAGCTACCCAGAACACGAGCTGAAAGATGGCAGACCCAGCCCCACGACAGCACAGGCTGGAGAAGCAGGGTGGCCCAGCCCGGGCTCTGCGTAGCCTTCCTAGGTGGGAAAGGATTTCCCTTTCCCAGCCACTGGCCACGGCTGCCCGGAAGTGAGGCAGTGGAGTTCAGATCTTGGGTCTGAGCCCCTCAGCCCCAAAGCAGAACCTCTGTGAAAGGCCCGGCGCTTCCCTCCCTCGTGGTACACAGCCCTTTCAGGTTAAAGTCGTCTTGACAAGTCTCCTCATTGTTTCCCAGACACCCCCTTGTTCTTCAAGACCCAAGTTCTGCCACTTCTTACAGAAACCTTCTCCTAAACCCCTCGGACCAGAGGCTAGGGGGCTGGGTTTTTTTGAGACAGGGTCTTGCTTGGTAGTTCAGACTGACCCTGAGCTCACTATGTAGCCCAGGCAAGCCTCAAACTCAACAATCCTCCTGTCTCTGCCTCCTGAGTGCTGGGATTACAGGCATGAGCCACCACGCCCGGCACTGTGGTGTGTGGTACTGATTGTTGGTGGGTGTGAGCCACCATGCCCAGCACTGTATGTGGTTACTGGGATTGAACTCAGGACCTTGCGCTTG
Organism: Thryonomys swinderianus; assembly: GCA_004025085.1. NCBI lineage: Eukaryota > Metazoa > Chordata > Mammalia > Rodentia > Thryonomyidae > Thryonomys > Thryonomys swinderianus. The sequence goes on along the minus strand of PVIC010001811.1, from coordinate 10,484 downwards.
CGAGGCAGGCGCCGGAACCACTGAGCTAAATCTCTGGCCAAAACCCACTTATTAATTGCAAAGTGCCAGCACAGCCCCATGTGTGCTGTTATCTGGCATTGAGCTGCTAGGGCCATGCTGGGGCGACTGTTTGAGTGCCCAGAGGGCTCTGCATGCCTGCTGTGACATGTGTGTCACAGGTTTGCCGCCACTCAGCTACAGGTTTGCCTTGCTGATTGCTGAACCAGCAGCATGGGACAGTGCTCCCTGAGGGTTTACTGTGGGACTCGGGTTCATCCTGAGGCCGCCCCACCCCCAGGCTGGAATCTAAGCAACCAAGCTTCTCTCTTAGGCCAGGCTTCCCACCTAAGGGCTGGGCTACTCAGAAGCAGGGCCTGCTTTGGCCTAGAACCAAAGATGGAGACAGGAAAAGTCCAAACTCTAGGTTCCCTCCTCAGGGCAGGTCTGGCTCTCGGACGGAGGTCAGATTCCAGGCCAATTTTCAGCTGCCTGTGTCAAAAAAGTGCATGTGCACACTTATCAAGCACCTACTGTGGGCCAGGACTCTTCAGAGACTCTGAACATCCATTCCATTCACTGCCATTCCATCCATCCATTCCATCACAGGTCTATGAGATGGCATCCTTACTCCCAGGCCAGCGCTGAAGGAGTTGACTCAAATCGTTCAGGTAGCAGCAACAGACAAGAGTCAACCAGTCTAGAAGCTGTGCCATCCCCTCTTTCCTTCTCAGTCCCCGGCCTGGCCCAGCCTGCGTGGCTCCTGGCAATCTGGGTGCTCTGGCTGCACTAGCAGCGGGTGATACCAGTTTCTGCTCCTTGGACTCCCTCCCAAGGAGCTAAGAAAGCTTCGGGCCGAGTCTCAGACGCCTGTCAGCTGGCTATGGGGCTGCTTGGTGCCTTGTTCCACTTCCTGGATGCGGGAGGAGGGGGCAGTGGTAGCGGGTACCCCCTGGCGAGCAGGAGAGCACGGTCCTGTGTGCGTCTGACTACTTCCCACTTCCCTTGGCAGCTATTTCTGAAGGTGGGAAAAACAACCGCGGCTTGAGAGGCAGAGAGGTTTGCGTAGGGGGGTGTGCGCTGACACGTATACCTCAGGGTAAACAAACACATGAGCACACAGGCCAGCACGCTGGCACCCATGTGCAAGGCGAGGCCTGGGGAATGCGGCCACCCGAGCCAGTGACTGGGGTGAGGAGGGGAGGGAATGAAGGTGTACAGGGTGGTAGCCAGGAATTAGGGACCCTGAGAGGTTCCTGCCATGGAGCTGGAGCCAAGGCCTGTGCCCCACCACACTCACACACCAGAGCCCAGACTCTTGCCCAGACCTGGCATGAGAGAGGAGGCCTGGGCCCAGCAGGTCGGGAGCCAGGACCAGCCAGCCACTTGCCCTCCTGGGGTGAGTTACTTGCCTTCTTGAGCTTCTGTCTCCCTGTGTGTAAAATAAGATTCACTGGAATTAAAAGTGTTGAATGTGTTGGACATAGAAAAAGCCCAGTAAATCTTAGCTGCCTTCCAGTTCTGGCATCTCCCATGGCTGGGGACGGATGTTGGATCCTCCACTGAGCTCAGTGGATGTTGAGCCTCCACTGAGCTCACCCGCAGCTGAGTGGCACTGCCCCGCAGGTGGCTTGGTAGCTGGGAGTAGAAACAGACAAGACATCTTCACAGAGCGCCATGCTTGTTGGCGAGGCAGGAGCCAAAATGCAAAGTGGTGAGGACAGCCCAAGATGGCTCACAAGCGGAGGAGATGAGGGCCGAGTGGGGGAGGGGTGAAGTGGGCACCCAGCCCTGACCGTCAGGCCGACCTGAGCCTGGCTCCCTCTCCTCCACCGCCCTGTTCCAGGCGCAGACTCAGTGCCCTGCCGCAGAGTTACCAAGAAGCCACTTGAACCGAAAAGCTCCAGTCACGGTTCCCCTCCACCAGTCCTCCCTGGCTGCACAGGACCCAGGGCTGGCCTTTGGGCTCCACAGAGAGGCAGCAGCTGAAGACTCATCTTTACCCAGGACTCCACAGTCCTGGACGAGTCCTCCCCTGCCTTGAGTGCAGAGCCCTCTCCGTGCTGCTGCCCACCGCCTCACGGTGCGGCAGTCTCACCGCCTGCTCAGGCAGCCTGCTAGTGGTTCCTACTGGGAAGCTGCGGAGGAAGCTCATTGTGTCTTTGCTCTAACCTTCTGGGTGATCGGAGTTCAGATAATCACGTGGCCCTTTTCTCCAACTGGACTGTGGACTCCTTGTTGCAGGGACCACACTTTCTGGGCCCCCAGAACACCACGTGTAGGTCTAGGAAGCACCAGACTTGGGAATGGGTACACACAATATACGCTAGTCAGTCCTCCTCCGTGCTATGCAAGTCAAGAAGGGGTTGTTTAATCTTATTTCATTTGGGAGGCAACTGACAGAATGGTTAAGTGACTGGCCGGATGTTGCATAGCTTCTGTCTGGAAGCGTCAGGATTTGAACCCAGGGTCCCTGACTCTGTAAGATGCCTGTCCAGCCTGGTCATGGCGATCAGTGTTGGCTCTACAGGAGCAGAGTGCTTAGCCCACCTGCCTCAGGGGCAAATCCCCAGGTCCCTAGCAAATCTACCCTGCCCCGTGCTGGGCCCTAGATTCCCTTCTTTGATTCATGGCTCAGGTGACTCCCTCAAGGGGGAAGGACCCACTTCCTGTGAGTGTAGTTGAGAGCCTGAAGATTCAGGGGCACCGCATCTGCCTTGCAAGTGCAAGGTCCTAAGTTTGATCTGCACTGCCCTCCCCCCAGGAAAGAATCCTGTGAGTGTGGTTAGGCCTGGAGCCACAGGGACCAGGGACAAGAGCCAGCAGTGGCACCCAGACCTCAGCCTGCCCTGTGACTGCAGCCAGTGGCTATGAGACCCAGGGTGGAACCCTGCAGTCTGGGACCCAGGGCTAGGTACCTGCTCTAAAGCCAAGTTATTGCCCTCTTTTTTTTTTTTTTTTTTTTTGAGTCAGAGTCTTGCTTTGTAGTACAGGCTGGCCCTGAGCTCATTATGTAGTCCAGGCAAGCCTCAACCTCAGCAAACCTCCTGCCTCTGCCTCCTGAGTGCTGGGATTACAGGCGTGAACCACCATGCCCAGCACTGTGCTATGTGGTACTGATTGCTGGTAGGTTTGAGTCACCAGGCCTGGTATCATTGTATGGGGTTACTGGAGATCAAACCAGGGACCTTGTGTTTGCTAGGCAGGCACCAGCACCACTGAGTTAAATCTCCAGTCCCAAGTTGTCTCTTGAAAGAGGCAGCTCTGAACACCAGATGGACCATCTCTGGATTAGCAGGAACTGTAGAACTGATCTCCTCCTATACATATTAAATTAAGCCCTTGGCAGCCACCTAAGAGTTTGAGAGATGCTGGAGCCTTGTCTTCCAGTTTCTCCTCTGGCCCCAGCCCCAGCACAATCCTGGGCCTCCTGCCTGGCCTGGAGATGCAGGCATGGAGGCAGTTGTGCAAGCAGAGTCTCTCCATTTCTCCTTCCTGCTTTCCCCTCTCTCTCCCTCCCCATGCCCTGTCCAGCCCTGGGGAGTGAGGGTCCAGAGGGAGGATGCCGGGTGGTGATAGATTGCCTGGGCTTGGCTGCTGTGGTACAGCCCCACCCCGGCTGTGGAGACAGATGGGAGGCATAATTGAGTGTAACACTGATAAACTTCGGCCTTCTGGGCAGCAGGTGTGGGCTGGGTGAGGCGATGCAGAGGGTGTTGAAGTTGTATCCCTGGCCTGCAGCCCCTCCCGGAGGCGAGCAGGCCCCTCCCTCCCACCTCTTGTTTAATCATACACAACTAGAAGTTTGGAGGTGGTGGAGACCTCAGTGTTTCTCTAGTCTTCCAGAGCCGGAATTCCATAAGGAACTTCTACGAGGGAGGCAGGGTGGAGGAGAAGGAGCATGGGTTTTGTAGTCAGGGGCTGACCCGGGCTCTGCCACTGGCTTCATGACCTTGGGCAGCGCACTTAAACTGGGAGCCTCACCTGCCCGGGCAGGAAGTGGGGACTGCTGTGAGGTCCTAGGGCATTAAGCATGAGAGGTATCTGCATTTCCCTCTCCCTGTGGCCTCTGCTCCCATCTTTCTTCTTACCTCACTTTTGTAATACTTCTGGAAACGTATTGTGGAGGTGTAAAATACACCTGGGAGCGTGCGCAGAGGGCATGAATCCCACATGTGGCCTCTGGCGGGCTCTCCTGCTCACCTCGGAGGGACCCTCTCCTTCCTGGGCACGTAACACACCACTGAACCAGACCTGCTTTAGCCTTCACATCTTGGGCTTCCAACTCTGCCTGCAATGCCTTTCCCCAGTTGCAAACATTAAGCTCCTCTTTAGCCACCAAAACCCAATCCAAATGCCACCTCCTCCATGATGCGTTTCTCAGGCTTCCAAGGGAAGGTAGTTACAGCCACAGCTGCCCAGGTGACCCTCCTTGTATGCTGTGCGTCTGCCCTGCTGGGCTGTGAGCCATGGAGAAGTCTGGCTTGCTGTGGATGTCTGGGTATCCAGAGCCTGCAGGTTGTTGGTGGGGGCTCTACTGTGGAGTGAGACACTGCACGCTGATTGGCCACAAGTACAGTCTGCATTTTTAAAAAGATGAACTAGAATGGAAGATGTCAGAGAGCTATTGTAAATAGCTAGACTAAGTTTATTTTTGTTTTCCTAATGCTGAGGATTGAGCCCAGGGCCTTTACACTGAGCTACATCCCCAGCCCATTTTTTTTTTTTTTTTTTGAGACAGGGTCTTGCTTTTGTAGTTCAGGCGGGCCCTCAGCTCACTATGTAGCCCAGGCAAGCCTCAAACTCAGCAATCTTCCTGCCTCTGCCTCCCGAGTGCTGGGATTACAGGCAAGAGCTACCATGCCCAGCACTGTGGTATGTGTTATTGATTGCTGGTGGGTGTGAGTCACCACGCCCAGCATTGCATGTGGTTACCTGGATCGAACTCAGGGCCTTGCGCTTGCGAGTCAGGTGTTGGAACCATTGAGCTAAATCTCTGGCCCTCCCCAGCCCTTTTTATTTTTTGTTTTGAGGTAGAGTCTCCCTAGGTCACTAAATTGTATAGGCTGGGCTCAAACTCACCATCCTCCTGCCTCAGCCTTCTAGGGTTCTGGGATTACAGGCAAATAGGTACCATCAGTCTGAGTTCCAAGAGTTGTTTCGAGCAGTTTCCCTCTCTGTTTCACCGCCCCCCCCATACAATTTTGTACAAAGATATGGTTTCCTTGGGCTATAGCCCAAAAGGCTGATGGGCCATAGTCCTGAGCGTTACTTAGGCGATGTTCTCTCAGCTCTAGGAGCACCAGTAGGAGGACGTGGAGCAAAGTCTTAGCAAGAGAGCGCTGCTCGGTGGGGCTTCAATGTGCCAGGATTCCCCTCTCCGCCCACTGCTTCATTCACTTCCCCCCTCCTGGTGATGACAGTGGAGGGTCAGCCCACCTCTCCAGACAAGAAACTAAAGCTCAGGGATAGCACAGGACTTGAGGAGGCCCCCACCAGCACGTGGAGGCCCAGGCTGGACCCCAACACTCCCTCAGCAGTCTGGCTATTTCTGTGTTTCTGTGCCAGAGCTCACCTGACTTCCGGGGACCCGAGGGGGAGGATGGGAAGCCTCCCGGCCAGGACGAGGCTCTTGTCCAGGCTCCCTCCTCTCTGGATGCCAGGGGTTGGGCAGGAATCTCCCAGCAGAGGGTGAGAGTGGGTAGGGCCAGGGAGGGAGCAGCCTCCTTATCCCTAAATAGGCTGCAGGGCACTGGCAGGCAGCTCAAGGCCCTTCCTGCCTGACTGCACTGCCCTACACAGGCTGTGGGGTGCCTCACCAGCCTCCCTGGTGTGGAGATCAACTCCAGGCCGAGCCCACCTGCCCTTGCTGCCAGGGCTTCTGCCCATCCTCGGGGAAGTGTTCTCTGACCCTATCACCCTCTCCGTGGCTCCGGGGGACCCACATTCCCCCATCATAGCCTCGTGTTTACATCTGCCTGTCCCTGCAGACTTCGAGCCCTCAGGGCTGCCAGCTCTTCCAGCAGGTGGGCACATAGTAGGAGTTCATGGAACATCTGGAGAAGGAGAGAAAGGAAGGGGAGGAAGGAAAGGCAAGGCCAGCAGGGTGTCATCAGAGCTCAGAAGCCTGGGGGACCCACAGCCGAGGCGATGGGCTGGTCTTTGTGGGCAACACTTCAGGTTCCAGGTGAGCAGGGCACCTCTTCCTGGGGACCTTTGTACTGCTCCTGGGGCTGCGTAGTGTCAGGAGAGCGGCTCAGAGGACGGTCCTGGGACCCCCTTTCTTGTTCTCAGTGACACTGCAGACGGCAGCTCCTCCCAGGAAGGAATGTCAGGATGCCTGAGACGCAGACAGTGGTCTTCCTTGTTCCCGTGCTTTCCCAGAGTCCTCGCCCGGAAGCCCGTCTCTCTCACTCCCGTGGCGGGGAATTCCTACGCAGTGTCAGCTCACGCGCGCCTCTGTGGAGTCTTCCCTGAGCTCCAGCACCCTCCCGACAGCCGGCCCCTTGCTGTCCCCGCACCTCTGACACGCCTTGCCAACGCCGCATTCATTCTCTGTAGCTGCTGAGGCTGGCGCGGCTGTGGCTTTGAGGCCTGGGCGCTGGTAGACAGGAAGGTGCCTGCAGGGATTCCAGCAGCCTGAGAGGAGTCTGGGCCTGGCAGGCTGCAGTGTAGGGGAGCAGACCCCCCAGCTCTGCGGAGGGAGGCCTGCTTGGTGGGGGGAGGCCAGTTCAATGCAGTGAAAGGCCGGACCCCTTCTAACGGAAAAGGAAAATGAAATCAAAATGAAAATTGATGAGGCGGAGAGAAAAGGAGACTCATTTCATCAGCAGGTTTGCCAGATGAAGCTTGGAGATAAATCACACTGCGGAAGGAGCCTCGGTCCCGCTCGGGCTGCCGCCTTCTCTGTCAGCTGTCGCGGGCAGCCGTGAGATAAATGGCTGCAGCTGAGGCCCGCTGGGGAGTGCATGCTTTTTCTTTTCCTTCCATCCCTTGTGCACTGAGAAGGGCCTGTCAGCCCTCACCCCCAGTTCCAGGGGTGCCCTGGCTGGCCCCTCACCCAGGCCCTCTGCTGGGTCTGAAGTGCATGTTCTGGGCGGGGCCTCCAGGGCCTGGGCGAGGCGATGACCTCCAGAGCCAGCTCTACAGACAATGACTGGGACACCCGAAGTGCTCGACTGAAAACATAGGTATATAGGACCAACTTCCCGGGGAGAGTGGGGCCCCCACCTCCTCTGGCTGCCGGGAAACTCTTCATCCAGGGCGTTAGTGGAGCCCTGACAGTAAGCTAGTTGCCTGTGTGTGCCAGGGGCCAGGAAGAGAAGTTCCGAGGAGGACAGGTGAAGGTTTACAGGACCAAAACACCCTGTCAGAGCACAACAGTCATCATGTCCTGGGGGAGAGAGCAAGAATCTGCTCCCGCGAGGAAGCTGGGCAGATACCTGGGGAAATCTGCTAAAAACCACTGAACTGCACACTGAAACCGGGGAGTTTGATGGTGTGTATTTCAGTGATGCAGCTAAGCGCTGCCTGGACCAGGTCAGGGGGTCACAGATGGGGGGGAGACGTCCACCTAAAGGAGCACCCGACACAAGGCTAGGGATTAAACACGTAGAAGGTCAATTCCAAGGCGAAAGTGGCCTGAGAATGTGAGCAACATGGTGCAGAGGCCAAAGCAGCTGGCTGGAGATCTGGACAGGACCCTGCAGGAGGAGGGAGCCGAGGGGCCCTTCCCGGCAGCAACTACCACAACCACCAATCACCGCCTGTCAGGACCAACGCACCATGTCACTATGGTTGACTGCATAGCCCAGAACTTAATTTCTGATGTCACAGTGCTGGGAGGTGGGGTCTTTGGAGGGGGTTTAGGTCCTGAAGGCCCCAGAAAGAACTAATGCTGTTATGAAAGTTCCCAAAGCAGGGGATCTAGTCCTACTGTGCATTTCACTTATGTCCACTGGGTCATAGTGCTCCTCTTGTCCAGATGAGGCAGCCATCAGCGTGCCACCGTGAGCACAGAGAGTAATCCAGATGCTGTCTCCTTGGTCTTGGACCTCCCAGCCCCAGAACCTGAGAGATAATTCTGTTTTTTTTTTTTTTTTTTTTTGAGACAGGGTCTTGCTTTATAGTTCAGGCTGGCCCTGAGCTCACTATGTAGCCCAGGCAAGCCTGAACTCAGCAATCCTCCTGTCTCTGCCTCCCGAGTGCGGGGATTACAGGCGTGAGTCACCACGCCCAGCATCCTATGTGGTTACCGGGATCGAACTCAGGACCTTGCGTTTGCGAGGCAGGCGCCGGAACCACTGAGCTAAATCTCTGGCCCAGACGTATTCTGTTCTTTATAAACTACCTCACCTATGGAATTCTCTTATAGCAGGGGAAATAAGACAAATTTGCTTCTCATAGATGCCAATATCCCCATATTAGTGGAAAAAATATTAATTGATTTTTCCCAAGGGCGCACACCAAACAAGTACCAGGGCCAAAACAGAAGGACTGGGACACTTCCAGCCCAGTCCTGTCCCCACAGAAGGCAATGACAGTAACCGTAGCCACGGACAGAGCCTGACTGGGAGCCAGGCTTTGGGTTAGTTGACTGCACTGTATACAACAACACTGTAAAGTGAGGGGTGATGAACTCCATCCACTTTACAGATGGGGAGAATTGGGACACGTCCGAGGACAATCATCAGGTCCAGCCGGGACGTGGGCTAGTGCCGAAGCCTCGGCTCTAACACCCAACGCTTCACCTCCTCCAGCCCCCAGTGCCTGGCTCCTTCCTCAAGCCCAGAACGAAAGGGAAGACTTCCAGTTGACTCCTTACTCACCTCCCTTGGACCTTGGCCATGCCAAGAGAAAAAAACAGGCCCTGGCCAGGGTCAATGGCCTTTCCTCGAGGGAAAGAGGCACTCCAGGCCGGCATGGGCTCCCTCCTCACCACTGCTATGCGTGGCTTCCGTCCCAGCCCATGGTACTCAGAACCCTGAGCCTAGCACAAGGAAATGCTTCCATCTTCAATCAATAACAGGCATAATTCAGTGACTGCAGCAAGTACAAAGGAGTGTAGGTTAAATCAATATTTAGAAGCTTCAAAATTAAACTAATTAAGAGCAAGCTTAATGATTTTTACTGTCTGGGAATAAAAAAGACAAAAAGCCTGCCTATATTTCACAACTCTACTTTAGGAGCTTGTAATAATTTAAGAAGAGTGGGAAATGAAAGGGTTCCAGCTGCTTTGCATGCTGCACTGCAGGAGGGAGAAGACCTGGTCCTAGGTGATAGAAAACAGAGGGGAAAATGGTGTGATGGAGCATGGTACAGGCACCACACATGGCGGAGTCCACTGGCTTGGAGTCGGGGGCCGTTATGGGTTGAATCGTGCCCTCCACTCCCAGGGTAGAAGTGTTGTATTGAAGTCTTGACCCAGGCAACTGTGAATGTGGTCTGATTTGCAGACAGGATCTCAGAGATGTAATCGAGTGAAGATGAGGTGCTAGAGAGAACCTTGCACAGCACTGCTAGCGTCCTCATAGAAAAAGAGGATGATCCACCTGTAGACAGAGGCATACAGGGAAAGCCTAGTGCGTCAGAGGCTGAGGCCAAAGTGCGGTAGCTGTGAGGGGAGGAATATCACCTGCAGCCGACCCCCACCAGAATGAAGCCCACAGAGACAAGGGACTGTTCTCCTCACAGCCTTCAAAGGGAGGATAGTGCTGCTGGCACCTTGAGTTGGGATTTTCAGTCTCCAGAATTGGGAAGCTCATAGAGGGACTCTAGGTTCTAGTTCCTCCTCCACCACTTGCTAATGGTCCCAACACTTGAAATATGCTTAATCTTCAGGCATCTCTGTCTTCTCTGAAAAATGGGGATAAGAATAGAACCGTTTTTGGGGGGATCCTTCCCTACTATCAAGGTAGTACTTGCTCTTATGAATGACTTTGGGAGTGTTGTTTTCCTTTAAGTTTCATTAGAGTTCGAGGATCAGTGGCATTAGACCTTCTCTAAAGTTCCTGTAGAATTCAGCAGTGCATCCATCAGGCCCTGGGCTTCTCTTTGTTGGTAGATTTTTAATTAACTCTAATTTCATTGACTGTTATCAGGTTATTTAGAATTTTTGTATCTTCTTCATTAAGCTTTGATAATTTATATGTATCTAGGATCTGTATTTTCCATTTTATTAGAATAATGTTTCTTGAAAAACATGTTGATGATCCTCTGGATTTCTGCAGAATCTTTTTTTTTTTTTTTGCTTTTTGAGACAGGGTCTCGCTTTGTAGTTCAGGCTGGCCCTGAGCTCACTATGGTGCCCAGGCAAGCCTGCCGCGAACTCAGCAATCCTCCTGTCTCTGCCTCCCGAGTGCTGGGATTACAGGCGTGAGCCACCACGTCCGGCATTGTGGTATGCGGTGTTGATTGTTGGTGGGCGTGTCTCCACGCCCAGCATTGTATGTGGTTACCGGGGATCGAACTCAGGACCTTGCGCTTGC
>PVIC010001810.1:27557-85687 GCA_004025085.1 Thryonomys swinderianus | reverse complement strand
CATTATATGTGGTAACCGGGGATCGAACTCAGGTCCTTACGCTTGCGAGGCAGGCGCCGGAACCACTGAGCTAACCTTCCGGCCCCATTGTTTCTTTTTTTTAACATCAAAGTTTTTCTTTCTTCATTATTTACCCCTAAGCCCCATTATCCTTTGAATATTTACTATTTCATAATACCAGTCAAGCATTCTAGAGTACATTTATAACTTCAGTTTCTCATATCAGAGAAAATATACGATATTCCTACTCTTAACTTCTTAAAATTCATTCTTCCATTTCACAGGATATAAACTTGGTATATCTGACATCTACCAGGTTTGGAGTTATGTTTTTGCCCATATCAATTGATGCGAATGCCTAAATGTTTTCAGTTATGAACTAATTGTTCTATGCATTCTATATATAGCAATTGTATATGCAATATATGAACACTTTGTTAAATTATAGTCATGGCTAGTGTATGTCCAAGAAGAGGGAGTTTGCCTCTTGTGGATGATTGAATTTGCTAATATATTTTGAAATAATTGTCAAATAATATAATAGCTATTTAATGAAAGATATATAATATTTCCAGATTCCTTTTTCACCCTACTTCTGTACTGTCTTATATTTTTGAGAGCACTAGTAATATAAATGTTATTATAGTTTAAAATTAAATGCTTTCAGGTGACAGGTATAAGTTTACTGAAATATGTGGGTGGAAAGTAGTTTTTATAATAACTGATGGAAAAATTACATGTAAACGGATTTTTTCCCTAAAATACAATGCATTTTAAATTTAAGGTAGGCAGATCTTTTTAAAATGTTATTTGATGATTTCTGAGTGAAATAATCATTAGATATTTTCAGATTTTTTGGATCTCAGTATTCTTTTAAATATATTCTAGGTGCTTTATCCCTGTAGCATCCAGATCAAATAAGAGAATTTAATGATAATTATTGTATAAGTCACTAAACCATAGATCTGGAAGGATCTTAGAAATCCTTGGCTTGATCCTTCTGTTTTATAGATATTGGAGCTGAGACCCAGAGGCCTGCTACAAGCATCAGATTTGTAACATAACTGGAAATAGATTTTGGGCACCCTGTTCCTGCCTCAAGTTCTTCCCATGTATTGGCTCTATTCTGAGACTCCAAGGCCACTGTGCAAATGCCAGCTTGCCACTGTGACTGCAGGACCATGTGGGCCTCCTTCCTCCTGCTGGAACATGAGTGGCCACGCTTGAGTAATGGGCTTTTCTCTCTAAGCCTCCATTTCACTGTGTGGAGGAATGGGCTGTATTATGTATTCCTTCCTATCTGCAATTCCTAGTTCCTTATTATCTGTCTGCACAACCAAGCTTTGTTAGGAGCATTTCTTTTTGAGGCTTGTCTGTGATTTAATCTATGTGTCTTTCTTCCCCTGTTCCTTTTTGTTTGCTGTGGCACATTCTCTGTATCTTTATTGTCATTTGGTATTTCATTTGCTGGAGCCTTTTCTCATTTGTAACCTATCACTTCATTTTATTATTTTCTTTCAGTCTTAGGCTCATTTTGAGTAATGCATTTTCCCGGTACTATTTTCTCTCAGGAAAGTAAAGAGAAAATACAAGACAGTGGAGAGAAACATTCATATTATTAAAAATGAAAAACAAATTCTCAGTCTGGTCGTAACTGTTCTTTTTTTTCTTTGTGTTGTTTGTTTTATGTGAATTTTTTTAGGATAAATAAAAAAACTGATATTGTACCTGAGTCCTCAGACATTTCAGTAGTTAGCAAGTTCACTTATCTACTTTTTAATCCACTGCTCAATATAAATCAAGAAGAGCTTTTACTATTTAATTTATCTCCCTTCATTGCAATACCTTATTAAACTTGTAACATTGATGAAAGTCTTATTAAATAATACATCAACTGGTGTATCCACAAGAGAGCTATATTTTACATGAGAAATACTAGGAGACTGGTTAATTTTCTTGATATTGTTTTTGCTCCAGATGTTTTGGGAGGTAATTTCAGAGCCACAAAATTAAAGTGGTTTTTCCATGGCTCTGTGTTGACATCTCATTTTTCTAACTCCATTCCTTATGATCTGAATAGCCTTGTCATAATGGTGGCTTCCAAACAATTTCAGAAGGGTTACAAAAGTTACATGCATACTCACAAAGAAAAACACGTTTGTGATCAGTGATGGCTTATAATAAAATATTGTTGTTAATGTTTCATCAGCCCTAAAGGCACACCTTGATATGTGCTTGTTGCTTTGCTGCAGACATCTGCAGATCAGGCCTTAGGACCCAGTGCATACCATGCCCAATGCCAGCTTCACATGCTTCTGAGAGTGGCTAAAATTAAAGGAGAATGTCCGCTGCTACCTTTTGCTATCCATCTTTTGTTTGGAATTATGACATCTAGTTTATTTCAGTCTCTAAAGTTACTTCCAATTATGCACTGAGTTCCAAATAAACGTTGAGGATTTTCAAAGATCACCTAAGAAATTACCACCTTATCTTCAAACTCAATGTTGGCATAAATCCTAATGTCAATGTCTTGGTCTCCCATCCTGTTCTCTGTATCTGTACCATTCAGCCATCCCTTCCCTATCCTTGGCTGTCTAGGTATTTCTTGCAGTAAGTCTTTTTTTTTTAATACTACAGACATACTGTTCTGAATTTAGATTACTTAATTCTCTTCTTAAATCTTACTATGCAGCGAAATCATTCCATTCTATCCTTTTCTTAAACTTCATGCCAAATCACCAGTGAATTCTGCAGTTTTTGCTCTCAGTTTCCTTCACTGAAATCACAGTAATACAAGTCATTACTGTCATTGTAGTAGCTTCCTAAGTAGGTTCCCTACCTGTATCTGTGGCCTCTTGTTCTGTATCTAGGACAGTGTGCACCTTCTGGGATATAAGTTAGATGATGCTGGGGCTTTTGTCCAGACCTACCAGTCATGTCCCACACCACTCATAACTAAGTCTTTGCAATGGGCACATACTGTAATCTGCCTCCCCAACACCTCTCTAACCTAGCCTCCTGTTACTCTGGTCCCCTCAGGAGTTCCTTGCTGTTTCATCAGCTGTCATTCATGGTGCTGCCTCTGTTCTTTTTCTGAGGGCCATTTTCCATTTGTTTGTATGATTTAGTCTGATGATTATCTACCTGTATGATTATCTACATGGCTGGAGGGAACATTTTCCTTAGCTGCTGTTCATTTGTTACCTTATCAACAAACTCTTCACTGAGGTGACCATAAATTTTAAAAATAGCATTACCTCTCTGGTAACTTCTTGTTCCTTTTGGCTGGACAGTATTTATCTTGATAGCATTTATTACCTGAATATGATTGTTGTTTATTCATTTACTGTCTGTCTCCTTCATGACTCTTAGAATATGATTTCCATGACAGCAGGACTTTTGCTTAGCTTATAACAGATGTTTAGTGAAGGTCTCAATGTAGTTCAACTTACTTATCTTTGTGCTTATTGCCTTAGTTTTGGGATCATAGTAAAAAATTATTGCTAAAACCAATGTTTTGGAACTTCTTTCCCAAGGGTAGTTTGCTTCTGAGACAGGTGTGTGTGTGCTTTGTTATTCATGTGTATGTGTATGCATGCTAGGGATTGAACCCAGGGCTTGTACATATTAAGTATATACTTTACCATTGAACTATACCACTGGCTCATCCTATGCTTTATTTTAGGTATTTCATAATTTCTGACTTCACATTTGCACAGGAAAGAAAATAACAAAAAGTAAAAGTAGCCTAAAGAATGGGAGAAATTATTTGAAACTGTATAAAGGATAAGGGTTTAATGTTCAAAATATATAAGGTACTCATACAACTTGATGGGATAAAAACTAACTCAATTAAAATGGACAAAGAACCTGAATGGAATTTTTTTTTCTGCAATGGATACTTATAAGTGGTTCATAGACATATAGAAACATGTTCAACATTACTAAAAATTAGAGAAATCTGTATCAGAATGACAATGAATTTTCATTTCACACCTACTAAGGTTACTATTTTCAAAAAGACAAGAGATAAGAAGTGTTGTTAAAGGTTCCGGGAAACTATATATAGTTGATGCAAGTATAAATTGCAATAGTGCTTATGGAAATAAAATCCATATGGAAAGTCCTCAAAAAGTAAAAACAGGAGTTACTATATGGTTCAACAATATCATATATATAGTTTTCAAGGAAAGTGATATCAGTATCTCAAATGATATCTGAACACTTGTGTTCATTGTACCATTATTCAACATAGAAAACAATTTTATTGCCCTTCATAAGTCCTTGGTGAATGGATGAAAATATTGTGGTACATAGATAGATGATAGATAGATGATAGGTACATACATACATACATACATTATTCAGCTTTTAAAAAGAAGGAAATCTTCCCATTTGTGAAAACATGAACAAACCTGGAAAACATTATGTTAAGAAAATAAGGCAAACACAGAAACAAAATGCAGTATGATCTCACCTATATGTGGACCCTAAAATGCCAAAACTAAAGCAGCCAGTAGAACTGTGATAGCCAGGAGCTGGTGGAGAGAGGGAATAAGGGGACCTGATCAAAAAGTAAAAACTTTGAGTTGTAAGATGAATAAGTTCTAAGACTCTTATGTACATACAACACAGGCAGTGATGGGTGTGTTAATTTGATCCCAATCAATGTTACAATTTGATATTCATATATACTAATATAGATAAAGTCTTTACATTGTACACCTGGAATATATTCAGTATTTGCCAATTAGTTTTAAACTAGTTTTCTTTGCAAATAGACTAGAAAGAAAAAAGTATGAAAGGCTCATTAAGAAAAAATAAATTAGCATACTTTTTTACCATCAAATTTTTTCTTTCCCTTCTTTACTTATTCCTAATCATAATGTGTATATAATATGTACCAATAAAATAAAGTAAAAACTAAGAAAAGAAGAAAGAAATGAGTGAACTGCTTTAAAACTGTCTTTGATATAGCACACATGATGTCCAGTGCTTGGGTTATCAAGGAAAAACATTCCTTTGCCAAAAGAGATAATATCTATTTAATAGGTCAGTAATATAAATTGAATGTTTAATACTGTAAAGAGCTTGTCAAAGTATCTATCAAGAGCACACTCTAACGCATCACTATGCTACTTCTGCTCTTCTCACTACCTCTGGAACTTGCTTCTTTAATTCAAGCATGACAGAACAAGCACTGGGACCTGCCAGGGAAAGAGAAGCACAATCCTGTCACCCTCCTTGCCTTCTCCTAGCAGAGCTCCACGAGGCAGCCACCTACTGATCTGAGCTCACAGTGTTAAATTTTGTTACCACAAAATTTTGTTACTTGTGATCACACATGTTATCTCTGTGATTCATCATTTCATTTTACTAAACCAGTGATTAAATTCCATGAAGATAGAGTCTGTACTTGTTAGCTTTTTAATGTTGAAATCAAGTCAGTGAACCAATAAAATTAAAAGAAATCTTTATAATCCATTTAAAGTTGACATCTCAAAAGAGAATCTTGAGTTTCTAGTATGAGGATATTTACTATCATTGCTGGATGAGTAACTGCTTTCATTTCACATTTTTTTTTTACAAAGCAGCATGCATAATCTTTGGTTTGCATATTCCTGCAGATAAAGGAGTCACAATCTTTCATCCAAAATTCAAACTCTCAACCATTTAACCTTTATGATAGTGTCCTAGGGAATAGCAAGAATGGGGTCTGACCACAACTACAGAAAGGTATGATATTACAACAGGATCATCATTTTTCCTAACAATCAAAGTTGAAAACTGATTTAAAATACAATGACTCTGAAAAATGTGAATACATTATGGCTATTTCTCTATTTTACTGATGTAGGACTTGTCAAAATAAACAAAGACCGTTTGGGGATAACCTTACAAAATGGTATTTATAGACACAACTACCTCAGGTAGAAATACTTCTTGTCAAGTGGCAGCTTTAGGCTATACATTGTCAGATATTTAACAAATGTTCTATCTGCAGGCTTTCACAGCAATGCAGTGAATTAGGTGTTGTCATTTCCAGAGGATGACAGAAACAAAAACAGGTTGGCCATCTGTGCTTTGTCTAAACAGAATATAAGGACTTAACTTTTATGATGATATTGCACAACTGGAATCCGAACACATGTAGTACTTGCCTGGTATTAGAAGAACTGCAATTTATTGGCCAGATGGAGAAGGTCAATAAATAATGGCAGAGATCCTTTCAACTATGTACCAAGTCTTGGCAGAGTCCATCTGGCAATCAAACTTGGTTTTGTTTTGGATTACTAGATATCTCATCGAGTGCTGTGCTGCTATGAATAGGTACATTCTTTTGTCTGTTATTAGTATCCATGTTCTTTTCCTGTAACAAATCTCAAAATGTCAGTGACTTACAATCAGTAAATATTTATTTCATTCCCACGTTGAGCATGCGGTTGTTTGATCTAGGTCAGGCTGGACTCCAGTTTTTGCACTTTCAGGTCTGTGTTTCCATTCGTTGAGATGTGTTCTTCCCACAGCAGATGTTAGCAGCATGAGAGACTTTGATGCCATTTGATGGCTCATCACTCTCTTCTCTAGAACCGGTCGCTGTCACTTTTATCCACATTGCATTGGCTGAAGTCATTTGGCAGCCTTGCCATGGGAACATGATCTCCACCCACAGTGGAGGCCCTGCCAAGGCCCGGGTCAAGGTTTTGGATGTGTAACCATGATACATAAGAGAGAATATAAAAAATTAAAAAAAATGTGGAAACGGTGGAAACTGTTTCATAGTCCCTACTGTAATATCATGGCACCGTTTAAAAATATAAAGACGCCCAGGGCAGTGGCACTGTGTCTCTGTGTCTACTTTGTGGCACAAGGGCCTGAGTTTGTTCTCCAGTACCACAATAAACAAACAAACAAATAAAAATAAATAGATTGTAAAAAACATTATCTCACAGAGATTTAGTGAAAATAAAAAAAGAGATAAACTATATAAATCATAGAAAATGATGTCTAGAGAGTGAAGTTAATAGTAGCCTTTATTATTTAGTGGTATTCTAAAATTTTCCAGTTGTGTCTTGATTCATATAAATCAACTGATTCTTCAGCACTTGCTTTTCTTTAGTAACTTTCATTAAGTAAATATTTCCTGAGCTACTACTCTGAGTCTGGCTTACCAATTAGTGTCCACATCCACACCTGCTTTTCATGTGCTTGCTTGATGACTTCTAGGAATCCTTGTACTGAGATTCCTAAGGCTGGAATTCTTCTCGTTTACCATGCTTCACTTGATTTCCAACTCATGGCTTTACTGTGGTGTGAGTGGCTTTTACTGATATTTGGTAAATTTTATGACTAACTTTCTCTTAATTTTGGATTCAGACATTTTAATTTTTTCTTGAATGTATTTCTGAGTTAGGTGGCAGCCGTAGTTTCCTCAGCTGAGATAAAGGTTTTGCTCAAATAAAGTTGAGCTTATAATTTAATGAAGCTACACTTGCTCTTTTGTTTAAGTTTTCATTTAACTAGTACATGTTGCAGTGCATCACGAGAAGGTGGTACATGAACATAACACACTCTAATTTTTTTGTCTCTCTTCCATTACCCTCCCTGGCCTCTCTTAATATCTGTTAAATCTGTGAATGGTATTTATTCATAGCTGGTTTTCCTAGAGTTAGCAAAAGGAGAGCTCACTTGAAAATTCCAGCAGAAAGGGCACAGACCTGAACTGTTTGTTGCTCAGTCGAGTTTCTCTCCCGCAAGTGTCCTTCTCCATCTCTACAGACCAGATGAGCAGGAGCCTCATTCAGATAGAATTTCCTCTTTTGGAAAAGGAGGCTGAAGCAGCTGCAAACTAACACCAGCTTGATACTTTCGCCTACAAATTTTAGCCAAGGTGCAAGTTTCACTGTATTTTATTGGTTCCAGTGCAAAACAACATTTTTCAACTAAAAACTGTGTATTAAAAAAATACATTGATTAGTTTATGTTTACACTTGATCTTAGCCAAAAGGCCGAGAAGCGATGATTAGTTTAAGTTTGAACCATATGCTTTATTCTAAGAGTTGAGGAATGAGCTAGAATTGTCTGTGCTTATGGAACAAAGATAGGGAAAAAGATGTTTCTTTTAAAGCCACTTTGGATATCAAAAATAAAATAAAAATCATTCACTATTTTTCCTCTCTGTTTTCTCTGTCAATCTATTTTAAACTTGATTTTATTGGTACATTTTATGTATGCATTATGATCATAATCAACATTGAGATTTTTTTTTTTTTTTTTGAGACAGGGTCTCACTTTGTAGTTCAGACTGGCCCTGAGCTCACTATGTAGCCCAGGCAAGCCTCAAACTCAGCAATCCTCCTGCCTCTGCCTTCTGAGTGCTGGGATAACAGGTGTGAGCCACCACACCCAGCACTGTGGTGTGTGGTACTGATTGTTGGTGGGCATGAGAGTCACTCCACCCTGCAGTGTTGTATGTGGTTACTGGGGATTGAATTTAGGGCCTTGTACTTGCTAGAAACCACTGAGCTAAATCTCCAGCCCAACATTGAGAATTTGTACCAGTACATGACACATTTTACTGCTTATTTTTTCCTACCTCCCTACTCTTCCACAACCCACTACTCCTATATACACAGGCTTTGTTTCTTTTTATTTTTTAACCATCAGAATTTTTTCTGTCAGGCTTAAGGCATTCTTCCTAAATACTTATCACTGAAGTAAAAATTTAGCAAACAACAATTTATATACATCTGTATAGACCGAGGTTCTGGTTTAATTTTTCCTTTCTCTTTATTCTACCTCCAACCTAAACAATAAATTTCACTGGATGTGTGAGAATGATTATATACATTTATTTGCTACCAGACAATTCAGATGTTTGTCTTTGAAACTCTACACATCCCAGTGCTAAATGAACAGTGGTTAATTTCTGCACAGATTTTATATGTGGCAGCTCATTTTATGTCCGACTAACTGTGCTACCAAAAAGGGCAAAGTTACCAAAAACTGCTTATAACTGATGATTGTTTTTCAGATACTTCATCCCCATAGTTTGGATTTAGAATCATGTTAAAGGCCCACGTATTAGGGCTAAGTGTCCAGGCCCTGAAGTACTGGGAAGCGGCAGAACTGGGGCAGAAGAGAGACCAACCCTTACCTTTCCCTGGACAGCCACAGAGGACATGGCTGACTGGTGGCTCTCCTCCCCACCTCTGCTTCAAGTGCTATTGCTGCTTCTCTGAGTAGCTGGGGATAGTGGTGGCATAAATGTAATCACATCATTCTGGAAGGCTGAGTAAGGAGGATTCCAGGTTGAAACTCAGATGTTGTGAGGTAGCAAATTAGTGATATATGTCAGAATTTAAAACAAAAAAAAATTATACTGGATAAGCCATAGTAGTGGCTTTGGCCTTGGCATATTTGTGGGAGTGCAGGAACTGTCTGTTCCTGTTGCCACCAAGACTGGACTGCTAAAGCTGACCTAGGGCCCTGGGGTCACTCCCCAAGATACTGTTCCAGTCTGTAAGATATTGAAAAACAGGCCTCTCCCAAATGGCTCTGCACAGCAAATGACTTCACATCCCCCATGCTGTTCCACAAGTCCTTGAGCAGGACCACAAAATACAGGAATTTGGACTTGCATGCCGCTCCCTTCCGGAGAAGCAGCTCCCTCATACACCCTGGGAAACTGGGAACAGAAGCCTAGTTGAATCAAGCCACTAACAGAGGCCAGGTCTGAAAAGCACCAAGGCCCAGAAGAGTGATGAAAGCCAACAGTTGCACAGGGGCCTGAGACCTGAGATCTATGAAGGAGAAAGGGAAGGCTAGGCTGAGACAGGAGGTTGGAGATCACAGGTGCAGGAGATGCTTGAAGCCCGAGGCAATGGCAGAGGAGAAAATAGGCTGAGGTGGCTCTTCTCAGGGAGACAACAAAAATTGCGGTTTGCAGGGAGCCACAAACCTCACCAGCAGTGGAGCTCCCAAGAGTAGCCAGAAACTGGTAGGGATTATAATGCTAAAACTTTAAAACTGCATTGGACCTTTAACTTACAAACTTGATAAGTTCCCAAGGAGTGGTTGTAACTCAAGTTAGTTGCAATTCAATACAGCTGAGATCTGGATGTTTCCCTGGTTTTACGCTATGGCTAGGAAGGGCCAGCTGAATCTTCATTAGCCTAATTAGCCCAAGTTGTTTGGATGTCAGGCCAGTCGGTCATGATGTGAGTGTTCAATGTAAGGGCTGTAGGACGCTGGCATTCTCTGCTCAGAACTGAAGCCCTGAGGACCGAGAGTCACTGAACTCAAAACCAGGATCCACTAACCCAAAGCAGCATTTTGCCAGTGGGAGACACTCACCCCAACTGCAGAAAAGTTCCCTCAGCTGGTTGGCATTGGAACCTTAAGAAAGAGAACCTGAAGGAAGCACGTTGACGTTACGTCATAAGGGGCGCGCTCGCGAGCACGAGCGTTGAGATCCCGGTTCGTTTCTTCCGCTCCTCAGGCACCCCAGGACGGCCTCTTTTCTCCTCTGGTGCTCCCTGCCTTGGAGGTCTGGTTCTCTTCCGCCGAGAAGCAACAGAGCCGGCTGACTGTGGACTGAAACCGTGAGTCCGAATACACATTTCTTTATTTAGCAGTGATTAGCTGTTGTTTTGTTACTAGAGAATTTTGACTTACAGTCATTAGCAGCAAAAGACTAACCTACAGCTTTCGTACTTTGTAGAAAATGCCTTCCTCTCTCCTCCCACACTTCTTGTAAGGAACTGTTTATATAATCTTCTCACCTTTTAATGTTGATTACTGATTCTCATTACTAGTATTGAAACAAATATATGTTGTATTTTATGAATTCTGAGGCTTTCTCGTCTGTTTTATTTCAGCCTTGTAAGTATTCCAAGCGGCAAACGTTATCAATTAGAAATTGAGGCTAAAGAACTTTCAAAAAGATCTAAGACCAATAGTTTAAGGAATCTAACTGCACTGCATATTTTCCCCACCAGTGTGACAGTTTTTTTTAAGATAAAAAAACCTCATCTAAGAGTCTTAAGGAGAAGAAATAATGTTTTCTATATATTTAGCCAAATTCTACATGGGGTAGGAAATCCCTTCTCCCCAAATCCTGTACAAAACAAATTTTGTCCATGAAGTGAATTTTTTCTTGATCTAATTATATCTTCACAGTAGAGAGAAGCCCACCTATTCTAAATAAATCATGTCACAATTTATGCTTCTTTAACCACTAATAAACTGGTAGAACCTTAAAAATAAACCATATTAAAAACAATATGTGAAAAATTAGATGAAAAATTCAATAACAGATACAGCCATATATTATCTAGTCTTGCTTGACTAAACCAGAACCAGTAAATTACTTTCAATATTATTTCTTTGCCTATAAATGGAAATTTTTTCTTTGCCTTGCTTTTCTTACTGTGTATAGTATAGCATTTTCTTTATTCTAAGTAATTCCTTCTGATAAACTGCTGAAGTAACTATTATTTTTTATTTAATTACAGCATGATTCAATGAGGAAAATTTGCATTTCACTATTCTAAACTTGTTGAACATTTTAAATACACCACTAGAGTAGTTTCTTCAAAGCATTGGTTTTATAAAGAACAACACTTGTAAATGGTAGCTAACACCATCTATAGAGACAGAGGTAGTGACAAGCCTAAGTAGGTGACATAGATTGAGTTCATAGTCTGAATAAGAGGATGAAGATGAAATGAGGTTCTTTTAGCTCTGATCTTGTGAAAAACAAATTCAAACATTTAAACAAGCTCTAAACATACGTAACTGGAGTGCATGACAGAGCAATTGCTGTGTCACAACACCACAGGATATGGGAAAGCTCTAACCACCCCTTTTGTTATCCTAAATAATATTTACATAGCTCAGTACCAATTTATGGAAAGGGAAGCCAGGGTTTCACCAGTAATAGAGTGAGAACATTCATGTAATATCAATGATTTCCTTTTGTGAACTAGACAGCACCTAAATCGGGTAACAGTCTGAGCCCATTTGATTGGTTATCTGATAACTAAAAGCCAAATGTAAGAAAACCTTTATTCCTAGTGAGAGATACACTCCCTTTTCTGAGCAAATTTATTCAGGGGAAAAAAGTTGAAAAACAACCTGAATGCAGATATAAATTAGATAAGGATTAACAGCAGCATGGGGCCAATGAAATCTGCAGGAAGGAGGTGAAAACTTCCATTTGGGAAACTAAGCATTACCTCAGAAAAATTTCAATTTTCAGGGCCAGAATTATCTCCTTTACTTTTCTTTGTCTTTCCCTCTTGTCAGAAATGTACCATACTATTTCTGTATGAGAGCTCAGAATCATTCCCCAGAAGAGAACCTAAAGAGGAAGTGCCATTAACATTATTTTTGTCTTGTTGTTAGAATGTGGTATCTTATGCAAAAATTTAATTTCATTCCTATATTTTGGGAATTAGGATGATTTTGAAAGTTTGATCATACATGAGACTTGTTGGAATCTTGCAGTCTCTCCACATAAATTGGAAGGCCGATTGGCTGCTTACCAACACTGAAGGCAGAACTGATGGGTCTTGTGCTTGTCAGTCAGGCAGCGGGAATACTAGACACAAGCTAAATAAGATGTGCTGTCAACATGTATAAAATGTGGATAACTGATAGGTGGGGAGATGAAGAGATAGTGTTAGGACAGGGAGATACAGTGATGTGCAGAGAGCCATGTCTCCCCATCCCCTCTGCCGACAGGATTGTGCATAATGAGCCTGCACTAATCTGCCCCTGTCTGTCATGGTGTCATCAGGAAGCCACTTGGCACTTGTGGATGGTGCCCCAGCCTGAGTGCCTGACTTACCTGAGGCCAGAGAAAATTGGGATGGGTAACATGCTGTGGCATAAAAGTCATAAGAAATTTCCAGTGACCTTGTTCTTTGCCCCATGGGGGGTTTAGATCTCTAGCTAATACCTGCTGTCAGAACCTCATCACTAAGACCTCTGGTGCTTAAGTGATGTGTTCAGCATCGAATTTAAGCAAGTCACTTCTCTGACAGGCCTTTTGGAATAAATGAAAGCTCCTAGTTTCGGTACATGCCCTCTCCAGCTGATCTCTGGCTACTGAGACTTACTATTCTCATCCAGCAGCCACCAAATCTTCCAGCTGTACATACCGGCCATGTTTGGAAGTCTCCTCCTTACCCTGGGCTTACACATTTTCATGCTTCTCTTGCCTACCTATGTGTAAGTAAGCAGTCACTCATGTGCTTGTCTTTCCTATCAGTAGCTCAGCCCTTCTTCCTCTTTCTTCTGTGGTTTCTGTTCTTCACCTCCTGCTTGTCTCTGAGAGATGCAATTTTCTGGGACAGTAGGAACTGTACCTTGCATGGGATCTCGTGCTTGGCATAGAGCCTAGCATGCAGTAAGCTTGCCATACATTTTAGTTGATTGAATAATGGAAAAAACATGTATTTTTAATGCAACATTCTCTTTTAATAAGAGTAAAAGCTTGTTTTGAATACATTTGAGTAAAAACTGCAGTTTTGTTCAAAATATCATGAAACCCTGGTTCACTATCACATTTCCCTGAAAAGAAGACCTCACAGGAAAACAATCAGGCTCAAAAACTAGAAAACAAAACTTCTAGCCCCAGTCATCCTATCCTTGCCTTACCTGCCATTACTAGCTTCTTGGTTTGCATTTAGCTTGAAAGCCACACGAAGAAAGAATAGGCTAATTGGCACTGACGAAGTAAGGATAGGCTAATTGGCACTGACATTTTTCTTTGTTTTTTGAGACTGGGTCTAGCTCTGTAATTTGGGGGTGATCCAGAGCTCACTATGTAGCCCACACTGGCATCAAACTCAGGATGATCATCTTGCATTGGTCTCCAGAGAATGACATTATTCATCTCTAGTTTTCACCTGTAAAACATAAAACATATGTGCTGGAATCATTTGTCATCATTAACAAATATAAGTGTATTCTTGTCGAGAACATTTAATTTTTTGTTGTTCTTTAAAAATGTGTAATTAAGTACTGTGTATAAGTAATTGTAACTTTCCATTTAAATAGAGAAAAGTCCTGGTGATACAGTGATATGCATAGAGTAATGGTTTTTGTTTTGTATATTTGGAATTTTAATAGCATCTATATTTTCTATAGAAAATATAGGGAATCAGTATGGTTTAGAAAATCTCAATAATATGATTCAATTATTTAGCTTTAGAATATTCTGAGTATTTTTTAAGTGGAAAAGAATTTATTGATTGCCTCCTCTAGGGAATATTTTTAAGCATCAAATTCATATCTTCCCAGCACATTTCCTCTGCCCCTCCAGAGATAACTACTAGCCTTTTTTTTTGTTTTGATTGTATTATTCATACTCATTATAGTCTTGCAACATATATTTATAAACTATGCATTGCTTAGTTCTGTCTTTTAAAATGGAAATAAATGAAACTATTTATTAGATCCCTTGCTTTTTTTATTTAACATGGTAAAGCTCTCCATGTAGACCTATGTGGCTGTGGGCTGTTTCTACATCTGACAGAGATTACATTGCACAAATAGCCATGATCTGTTTGTTCAGCCCCTGTAATGAACTGTAATTTCCAATTTTGTGTATGTGTGTTTCATTATAAGTCATGATAAGCACCAGTTGTGCCTTTCTGTGTTCTAGGTCTGTGTATGTTTGACTTTATGAGGTCAATTATGTTTAGATCATTTTTTTATAAATTTTTATTTTCTCCAAAATTAGATAAAAGCTGTCTTCATATGGAGACTTAAATTCTTTTTGTCAAATCAGTCAAATGGAAAGTCTTCATTAAAAGACTCAACATTTCTTTGAGAAAGGTGGCAGTAATTTGTATTTGTAACTATGCAGGATTTCTCTTCTATAAAATATTTGTTCACATTATTTCTGTCCTGTCTTATTAAATTGACTTTTTATTAGTAGGATTTGTAGAAAGCCTAGATGCTCATCCCTTAGCAGGTAGATGTTTTGAGGATAGCTTCTCTCAGGTGTGATTCCTTTCATACTCTGTTGTCTTCTGCTAAACAGAATTTCTCATACTTTTTATAGTTAAAGATATAAAACTTTTCCTTTTTGATATGTGCCTCCTAAGCACAAACTCAAAACTGTTTTATATTTCCTCTGAAAAGTTTTAGATTCCACGTTTTTCTTTCAGTTTTATGTCATATATGTAGAATTTTGCATGTATTTATAGCTACTGGATGTGTGATGTAAAGGATCTATTAATATATGTCAGTGTATTTTCTCTATGTAGGGATCTACAATTTTGCCTCTGTTTACATGTGTGTCTGTTCCTGGACTCTTTCTTTTCATTGAGCTTTTAGTGTATATATTGTTACAATAATTCATCAATTAATATGGTTTTAAAATAAAACTCTATTCTTTAAAGCATACCTGGTTATTTTCTGGAATATATCAGGTATTTATACCATTTTATCTTCTGTACAAATTAAGATTTTGCAGTTCAGAATCTGACTTTGTTTTTCATATCTGTTTATCTTCAAAATTCTCTTAGTGTGTGTGTGTGTGTGTGTGTGTGTGTGTGCGGATGCATGTGTGTGACACTGGGTATTGAATCTAGGGCCTTTCCCTTGAGCCACACCACCAGTCTTTTTATTTTTTTATTTTGAGACAGGCTCTTACTGAGGCACTAAGTTACCCCAGGCTGGGCTGAACTTGTGATTCTTCTGCCTCTGCTTCTGCCTCTTAGAGTGCTGGTGCTATGGGCATATGTCATCAAACTTAGGTTTATGTTTCTTGAAAAAAAGTTTCTTTGGTTCTATAAATATTCAACTTTTGCATTTGGTACTCTCCATTATAATTTTTTCAGTTATTAATATTGACACATGTATTTTCTTCCTTTTATGATCTTTGTTTTTTTATTTTATCCTTTTGATTTGAAATTTTTATCTCATTTTATACTATTCTAGTAGTCAAATCTTTGCCAAATCTAAGGTTATAAGGACTTTTTATATCATTTAAAAGTTTTATATTTATTGTTTTTGTGAGTATGCTAAAGCAACATTTCAGATTCATATTTTCTGTTTGGATACCCAGTTAATAATTTATTTCTGAGGTCATCTTTGACTTCTTATGGTGCTGTTTGTTCACATATATGTCCATGAATATGAATTTCTCTCTCTAAACTCTCATTTAATTTCTGTTTATATTTCTTTGCCTCAAATCTTTATATCTTTATAAGAAAACCTGTCTAGTAGAGTAAGTCTTCTGAATGCTTTCTACAGGTTTTCTTGAGATCTATTTGTCATTATTTCATTAAAATATTAGAAGTAACCTATCAACATTTCATAGAACCATTCAAGAGGATTTTTTTTTAAAACTAGACATGGATATAAATAATAAAATACCCAGAATTTAAGTGTACATTTCAATGAGTTTGAACAGATTTATTCATTCTTATTACTTCTCTTAGCTAACACTGGAAAAATTTTCACCCTAATATTCTCTTGTGCCCCTTTCTACATCTGCACCCTGGACATTTCTCTTGTTTCACTTATAGGTTAATTGTGGAATGCCTCCACCATTGCCAGTTTTTCATACTTTCAGATAGAAGAAGACAGATTGCTGTGCTCCTTGGTATCTTGAGGATTTTATTTTTGGCTGTTATGGTCTCCATTTGCTTGCAGATTTCAGAGGATTTATGATTTGCTGGTAGCAAGGCTGCAAAAGCACTTTGTGTTTGGGCCACACTTTCCTCCATTAAAGCTCAAAGAATGGTCTTGCTACAGTCCTTCCCATCTTTAAAGTTTCCTGTAAGTAGTTAGCCTCCCCTTTCCCACCCTGAGATTGCCAATGATGCCTCCTCTTGAAGGAGAGTCTTTTTGTGAAGCTCTGATCTTGAATAGCTCACATCTAAAATCCCTACTGTACCCTTGTTCTGCTGTGTAAACTGAAATAGTCACTCAGTAAAACCTTTGGGTAACTTTAGGTTTTGATTTCTGTTTTTACTTTTTATCTTTGTTGGCAGCCAATTTAATTTTTTTTTTTCGGTGAAACCCCCAGATAATGTTGTGAGGGCCTGATATCCACAGTAATTATCTATTCTGTGTACTATATCTGTGCATCAGACCTGTTTATTTATTTGTGGTCATTTCCATTGAGTAATTGGAGATAAATCTCTACATTTTTGCTTTAGTTTGTGTAGTTTTACAGTTTTCTTCTCAACTTAAATATTAGGGACTTGCATGTATCATACATTTAAAGGAATTCTCATAGCTCTATAAAGTAAATAGGGACCAATGATGTGAACCTGAGCCATCCTATCTAAAGTGCCTGTCACCTACCATAAGAGGGAACATTTCCACACAGGAGCTGGTATCACGTAAGATTTCCTTAGAATTCACTGGCTGTTTCTCACTACAGGTACCAATAAGGATAAAAATTAAGTAAAAATGGTTTTGAGTTATAGAATGCATGATAGATATTGTGAAATAGTAAATATTTAAAGGGAAATCAGTTTTATGGTTAAGTAAGGAAGGGAAAGAAAAAAAAATTGATGGTTAAAAAACAAGAAACAAAGCTTGTGCATATAGGAGTGGGGGGTTGTAGTGTAAGTAGGAGAAGGGGATAAATGAGAATTAAATCACGTCATATACCGGTACAAGTTCTCAGTGTTGAGCATAATTGTGATGTGTATATATAATGTACCAATAAAGATTCAAATAAAAAATGGTTTAGGTACAGAAAAGAGTAAGTGTTATGGAGAAAGCAGAGATCAGTGTTATTACTAATGAAGCCAGAGAAAGGAATTAGAATAATTTGGAGCAAGAATAGAGGAGTGAAAGAAGATATTACATTTAAAGTCTATATTGTGGTGGTGGAACACTTTCAAGATTTTGATTAACTAGTGTCATACATTACAGGTCTAGGAAGCAACTAAGTTTCCATCAGATTATCACAATTTCTTATCCTGTAAATTTGTAAATCATGTATCTTGCACAGAATTCACACATTTTCATGTGTAAAATAATTCCAAGATGAATTAGATTCAGGTAGCAATGATCACACACTTGATAAACTGACCTTTTGTTAATATCTTTTTTTTTTTTTTTGAGACAGGGTCTTGCTTTGTAGTTCTGGCTGGTCCTGAGCTCGCTGCATAGCCAGACAAGCCTCAAACTCACAGCAATCCTCCTGCCTCTGCTTCCTGAGTGTTGGGATTACAGGCATGAGCCACCACACCCTTTGTTTGTTAATATCTTTGTGTGGAGTGGTTGAGGGTGAAGCTAGGTTCAAACATTAGAGCCCCTGAAGGAAGTTGTCTTCTAAGGATAACACACCAACTCAAACATATGAGGGTTGCCTCCTATTCCATAATCTACCCTTTACCAGGCTAATCTTCATAAAGCTTGGGACTAGGTATGTATGATGCTTGCCAATTATGAAACATGAAAGGTATTGCAAATGAGCAGAAGCCTTTATCTTTTAAACCATTCAAGTACTATCCTATCCTGTTCTGCCAAAATACCTCTGTACTGGGGCAAGAAAAAATCAGATCCATACTGTATCTTGAGCCTTATGAAAAGATACCACCCAAGAGTTTGTTTGACACTGCATGTTTCTATTACCTGCATATCAAATGCATTTATATTTCAAACTGGGAACTTGAAACAGCATACTACATATAACATTAATTTTCAGTGGCTTGCAAATATTTTTACTTAGAATGATTTGCCTATTTTAAAACTGTTTTTTGCTCTATCATCAAGTAACTTGTGGAAAAATTTATCTTTATGTTTGCCAATTTTAATAGACAGTGTTGTCTGTCCTTAATATATCAGAATAAGAATCACATCTGGTTAGTGCAGACACTTCTCATTTATAAAGCTATTCCCCTTAGATCAAGAGAGGTAAATTACTGGGATACATGTGTTACAGGTTGGCCATTTTTATCCAAAATCAAAAGATGTTGGGCCAGAGGATTAGCTCATTGGTTCTGGCGCCTGCCTCACAAGCACAAGATCCTGAGTTCAATCCCTGGAAACCACATACAATGCTGGACATGGAGACTTATGCCCACCAGCAATCAATAGCACATACCACTGTGCCGGGCGTGGTGGCTCATGCCTGTAATCCCAGCACTCAGGAGGCAGAGACAGGAGAATTGCTGAGTTCGAGGCTTGCCTGGGTTACATAGTGAGCTCAGAGCCAGCCTGAACTACAAAGCGAGACCCTGTCTCAAAAAAAAAAAAAAAAAAGAAAAGAAAAAGAAGTCTCATTTCAGAATTTTTAGAATTTAGAATATTCATAATGAATTTTATTATGGATAGTACCTAAGTTTAAACACAAAATTCATTTCATATATTCCTATAATCTATTCTAATGATAGATTCATACAATATTTTACATAGTTCTGTGTATTAAAGTATATGTACACTGAACTGTTAGACCTGTGATAGCATTGGCATTGAAAAATCTTCAGATTTTGGAGCACTTTGGAGTTAAAAATTTCAGATTAGGGCTCTTTAACCTGTAATGCAAAATATGTATAAGATTTGAATTTCATATTCATATATAAAAATATAACTTTAGTGTCTCATTTTAATATAGGAAAGATAAAGAGACAATTAGTAGCAAGCAAGCCAAATGGGTACAATTTCTGGTTTTGAAATTTGTATTTATTCCCCTCACCTTGACAATACAAGGTCAAAGACTGGGAAAATCTTCAGGAATGGACTATGACTATGTATTTCTAACTATATTTACTCAGTTTTAAGGAGAACATTCTACTAAACAGGTAAAGTGGAAACGAGTTTAACATGTTTACACTGTCCAAGCCATGTCTGCCTGGTGGAAATCTTCAAGGTTCAGAATGTCAGTGTTTAAAAAGCTTGAATTAAAGTTTAAGAAACCTTAATGTGCTGTGATTTCACAGTGAAAGTGAAATCAGAAAGCCACAGTAGTCAGGGAGAGCTGAGTAAAGTATGCCCAGTTGGTTATAGGTTTAGGTTGTAAGTGAGGTTTTATAGAAAGCTGAACATTTAAAATGTGGCCCATTGAGAAGGAACGTATGATGCTTGTCAGTGAGGAACCAGCAGCAGATTGTGCAGGATAAACACAATCGTGTCAAGGGAAGCACTAGTCATCTACAGCAGAAAACAAATGAAAACTGTTTATATATCCCTGAAGTGTTTTGGTTTGTGTTTTTGTGTAGTAAAATAGTAATAATAGTAATTTTACTAGAAGTCACCTTTATATTTTCAGAATACTGGCTAAGCTACAGATAAACCATTCAGATTGAAATTTCAAATTCCTGAGAGGTCTCTGCAACATTTTTACAGAAGCTACTTTTCAAAGTCCTTTTGCCCTGCCAAATTTCCTATCTTTCCTTGGATGTGGAAAGATAAAAAAAAAATAAATCCTATCAAATTTAACTTTTCAGTTTATCTCACTAAGAACAATTTTGCTCTTGAAGGCATTTACTTAAAGGCAAAATTTTTTATCACAGGTATTAGAAATCAGGAAAATTATAGTAAGATACAATATTTTTAAATAACATTGAAAATATTTAAACTAGTACACGTTAAGGACTTTTAGCATTAAAAAACAATAAAATACTCTCTCACTTTGTGAATCTTAAAATACAGTGGAGAGAAATTCAGAGTGCCAATTGTAAAGGCCTACTGTACTATAATATAGCTGAGAAGAATATATAATAGGAATATGGCAACCTGTAGATAATGGAAAAGCATACATTGCAGCAAGGTAGATTTGTACTGATTTCATGAACAAGTGAAATAGCATTTTCAAAGGCTATAAAACTTGGATATGAAGTGAAATAATATAATACATTTTAGAGAGGAAAGGATAGGAAAAAACAATAAACATACTGGTTTTAAGGAGAGTATCCATGGTCTGAATGACCAACGTTTTGCATGTTGCAGAAACAGTATACAGTAGAAATGTAGGCATGAAGTGTGGATATATTGGGTGGTATTAGACAGTGAAATACTCAAGTATCATCCTAATGAATCTGAGTTTGCATGAGGTATGGGGACACTTGTTCTAGGAGATTGCTCTTGGGCACAGTTACATCACAGTGTGTAGAATCTGTCAGAAAGACGTAGTAGAGTACTTCTCTAGCTAGAGAAGGCACAGTTATAAGTTATGGAAGTTTGAAGAAAGTGATTTTTCTGAGGGTCAATAAAGGGGCAATGACAATGATAATGGAATAAATGAAAATGTGAATGTATTATAAAAAGGAACAAAAAGAATCTGCAACCAACTGGTTGTAACAAAGGAGAAAATGATAAATCCTTTGCTTGGATTCCATGAAGGCTAAGAAGGCACATTAGTCTACTGATAACACTCATAGGAGCAGCATTAGGAGTCTGAGTGGGGAATAGATACTTTAGGCAGAGGCAAAGTTGCCAAGTACAGTATGTGGTATGTGGAAATGCCTAGGCTGGAAGACAGAATGCCAGTAGGTTTTGGAAGCCACCCCATCCTAGTCTGCCCTATTTTTTATGCTTCCTAGAAGCCCACGAGGCAAAGCTTTGGTCCTGGATGGTGCTACTGGAAGGTGGTATAATCTTTAAAAAGTAGCACCTAGTGGGAGGTCTTCTACACATGGGGAATATATTCAGGAAGAGGATGAAGGGTACTGTCAGGATTAGAGTTAGCATTAGTTCGTTGTGCATAAACCCTACTATATGGCATCATGTGTCAGGGAGATTGTGGGGTTAGGCCAAGGACTGGAGTTCTGAGTCTGTCAGAGTGATATACTTCTGTATTTCACTGCAAAAGATATGATAATAGCCACCATTCTATTTCTTGATTAAGAGCATTTGAAATAACTTGAGTGTTATGCCTCAGGTGCCTGAAGGTACCCTCAGGGAAGTTAGGTTTAGGATATGCAGAAAATGAGGGGCGTGTTGAAAAATCACTTGTAGTTTCAGTCAATATTTGTTGTTGGGCTTTGGGTTTGTGTTAAGGTGAGGAAAGGGAATTGCCGCATGAACATAATCTGGGCCCCTGGCGATCACGTTTCCCACTTTCTAGGGCCAGTGTATCAATTTTTTAAGGGATTCTATGGGTGTGTAGATTCCTGCCTATTGGGATTCAAAATGGATTGGAATGGTTTGGTTGAACATTACCATATAGGTTTGAGGTAGTGTTCCTGAGTAAGCCCCTGGGTCTTAGGGAGCCCTCTGTAGGTTGAGGGTGGAGGTTAGGGCTAGCATTGTGAGTAGGGTGAGGAATACTGTCATTTTATTTATTCTTGCTTATCGTTATAAGAAATTCTATCATTACACTTATGATTCGTTTTAGGATAGCTATGAGGAAGAATTTGTAGTGCTATCTGAGGGAATTTGGTTCATTGTGTCCATTTCCTGGTAGAACTAAACTTAGCATTTGCTGAATAGATAGCGTCAGGTTGTGTATCTTGGCGTTTTCAGATGACCCATGTGTGTTACTTTTTTCACGATGATCATTAATATTCGGGATAGCCATAGTGTTTTTCTGAATGGGGTTGATTTGCGGATGGGTACTCTTGTCCTTTAGTTAGACTGCCAGTCAGAGTCCAGAAAAATGAAAGCACAAGTAATGTTTGAGAAATCCTGTGTATTTGTCATGGAGTTCTCTTGTCAGGGGTATGATTCAGAGGAAGAACATGGAAAGTGTATCATGGAGATGGAGCGGAGTACATAGAGAGGGGGGTTAGGGTTTCCATTCAGATCGAAGGTGATCTCACTGTGTAATTGATTCTGGATTCAGGTTCAGTTTGACCAGGAACTGTGAGTAGTATAGCTGGGAGTAAGTTAAGATGTACTGGGGCTGTGCCTCTCCCTCCAGAATGGAGGCATTTGCTAAAATCACCATGGCAGCTAGGGTTAGAGATAGGATTCATGAGAATAATATTGTCATTTTGCTTATCCCTGTGGATTGGGCTTCCCAAAATAGAGTGAGGATGAAGGGTACTGTAAGGAATGGAGTTAGCATTAGTGTGTTGTGCATATTCCCTAATACCATGGTTCATGTGTCACTGAGTTTGTGGGCATAGGACAAGTCCTGGCTGTTCTGGGTCTGTGGAAGTGATACACTTCAGTGTTTCATTGGAAAAACTATGGACATAGGCACGATTATCTTTGATGACTAAGAGGTTTTGAAATGTCCTTGCTGCTAAGCCTCATGTGCCTGAAGGTGGCTTAGGTAGGGTAAGGGTAAAAGTTAGGGCTAGCGTTGAAAGAAGTGAGAGGAATACTGTCATTTTATTTGTTCTTTGTCAATGGTATAAGATACTCGATTGAAAACATTATGGTTTGCTTTCAGATAGGTATGAGGAAGATTTGTAGTGCCTATCTGAATGAATTTGGTTCATTGTGTCCAATTCTTGTAGAGCCAAAGTTAGCATTTGCTGGATCGATAATGTCAGGTTGGGTATCTTGCCATTTTCAGGTGACAAATGTATGTTATTTTCTAGGATGTGCATTAGTGTTCGGGATAGCCTTAGAGGTTTATGAATGGGGTGCTTTTTGGGATGCATACTCTGGCCCTGTCATAAGGCTGCCAGTCACAGTCCAGAAAAACCCAAGTCCAAGTGGTGTTTTGATGTTTCCTGTGTATTTGTCATGGAGTCTTCTTGTCAGGGGCATGATTCTGAGGAAGAACCTGGAGAGTGTATCATGGAGGTAAAGTGGGCTTCATAGTGTAAGGCGGACAGGTGGGATAGGGTATCCATTCAGTTTCAGAGTGGTGTCACTGTGGATTTTCTTGCGAATTCAGTTTCTGTTTGCCCAGGAATGCTGAGGAGTATAGCTTAGAGTAAGTTGAGAGGTAGTGGTGTTGTGCCTCTCCTTCCAGATTGGAGGCATTTGCTAAATTCTGCATGGTGGCTAGGGTTAGGGTTAGGATTCCTGAGAATAATACTGTCATTTTTGCTTATTCCTGTGCATAGGGCTTCCCAAAATAGAGTGAGGATGAAGGGTTCTGTGAGGATAGGAGTTAGCATTAGTGCGTTGTGCATATACCCTAATACCGGGCTTTATGTGTCCCTGGGTTTGTGTGCATTGGCCAAGTCCTGGGCATTCTGAGTCTGTGGAAGTGATACACTTCTATGTTTCACTGCAAAACCCATGGGAATAGCCATGAATCTATTTCATGATTAAGAGGATTTGAAATGTCCTTGCTCTTAGGCCTAGGGTGCCTGAAGGTGCCTTTTGTAGTGTTAGCCTGCAGGTTAGCACTATCATTGTGAGAAGTGTGAGGAATACTATCGTTTTATTTATTCTTTGTCATCGGTAGAAGATATTAAATGGAAAGTTTATGGTTTCCTTTGGGATTGGTATGAGGAAGGATTTGTAGTGGCTCTCTGAGTGAATTTGGTTCATTGTGTCCAATACCTGGTAGAGCCAAAGTTAGCATTTCTTAGATCAATAACATCAGGTTGGGTACCTTTGCATTTTCAGGTGACCAATGCATGTTATATTTCTGGATGTGTATTAGCACTCAGGGTAGCCTTAGGATTTTTATGAATGGGGTGGTTTTTGGGATGCAGTCAGAGTCCAGAAAAACCCAAGTCCAAGTGTTTTTTTGAGGTTTTCTGTGTATTTGTCATGGAGTTCTGTCAGTGGCATGACTTGGAGGAAGAACCTGGAGAGTGTATCATGGAGTAGAGTGGGCTTCACAGTGTAAGGCTGACAGGTGGCATAGGGTATCCATTCAGATTGAGAGTCGTGTCACTGTGGATTTTCTTGTGTATTCAGGTTCAGCTTGCCCAGGAATGGTGAGGAATATAGCTGGGAGTAAGTTGAGAGGTAGTGGTTTTGTGCCTCTACCTCCAGACTGGAGGTACTTGTTAAATACTGCATGGTGGCTATGGGTATGATTAGGAATCACAAGAATAATACTGCCATTGTGCTTACTCCTGTAGATTGGGCTTCCCAAAATATAGTGAAGAAAAAGGGTACTGTGAGGATTGGTGTTAGCATTAATGCATTGTGCATATACCCTAAAATCGGGGTATATGTGTCACTGAGTTTGTGGGCATTGGCCAAGTCCTGTGACTTCTGAGTCTGCGGAAATGATACACTTCTGTGTTTCATTGCAAAACACATGGTAATAGCCACGATTCTCTTTCATGATTAAAGGTTTTGAAATGACCTTTCTGTTAGGCCTCGGGTGCCTGAAGAAGCATTTTGTAGTATTAATGTGGAGGTTAGGGCTAGCATTGTCAGAAGTATGAGGAATATTGTCAGTTAATTTATTCTTTGTCATTGGTATAAGATATTAGATCGAAAAGGTTATGTTTCTCGTTCGGATAGTAATGAGGAAGCATCACTAGTGCCTATCTGAGTGAATTTCCTTCATTGCGTCTAATTCCTTATAGAGCCAAAGTTATTATTTGCTGAATCGATAACGTCAGGTTCAGTATCCTGGTGATATCATGTGAACCATGCATGTTATTTTTTAGATGTGCCTTAGTATTAAGGGTAGCCTTAGAGTTTTTATGAATGGGGTGGTTTTTGGGATGCACTCTCCGGCCCTTTCATAAGACTGTGAGTCAGAGTCTAGAAAATCCAAGTCCAAGTCTAATTTAGATGTTTCCTGTGTATTTGTCATGGAGTTCTCTTGTCAGGGGCATGACTCAGAGGAAAACCTGGACAGTGTATCATGGAGGTAGAGTGGGAATCATAGTGTAAGGTTGACAGGTGGGGTAGGGTATCCATTCAGTGTCAGAGTGGTGTCATTGTGGATTTTCTTTCATATTCAGGTTCAGTTTTCCCAGGAATGCTGCGGAGTATAGCTTGGAGTAAGTTGAGAGCTAGTTGGGTTGTGCCTCTCCCTCCAGATTGGAGGCTTTTGCTGAATTCCATATGGTGGCTAGTGTTAGGGTTAGGATTCCTGAGAATAATACTGTCATTTTCCTTATTCCTGTGCATAGGGCTTCCCAATATATAGTGAGGATGAAGGGTCCTGGGAGGATTGGAGTTAGCATTAGTGCGTTGTGCATATACCCTAATACTGGGGTTTATGTGTCCCTGAGTTTGTGTGCATTGGTGAAGTCCTGGGCGTTCTAAGCCTGTGGAAGTGATACACTATGTTTCACTGCAAAACCCACAGGAATACCCTTGATTCTCTTTCATGATTAAGAGGTACTCAAATGAACTTGCTGTTAGGCCCCGGATGACTGAAGGTGCCTTTTGTAGTGTTAGCATGGAAGGTAGCACTAGCTTTGTGAGAAGTGTGAGGAATGCTGTCATTTTATTTGTTCTTTGTCATCATTTTAAGATATTTGATGGAAAAGGGTACGGTTTGCTTTCGCATAGGTATGAGCAAGCATCCGTAGTGCTATCTGAGTGAATTTGGCTCATTGTACCCAATAACTGGTAGAGCCAAAGTTAGCATTTGCTGGATTGATAATGTCAGCTTGGACATCTTGGCATGCTCAGGTGACCAATGTGTTTTATTTTTTGGGATGTGCATTAGTATTTGTGGTAGCCTTAGAGTTTTTATGAATTGGGAGGATTTTGAGATGCACAATCTGGCTTTTTCATAAGGCTGCCACACATAGTCCAGAAAACCCCCAACTCCTAGAGGTGTTTTGACTTTTCCCGTGTATTTGTCATGGAGTCCTCTTGTCAGGGGCAGGACTCAGACAAAGAACCTGGAGAGTGTATCATGGAGGTATAGTGGGCTTCATAGTGTAAGGATGACAGGTGGGATAGGGTATCCATTCAGTTTCAGAGTGGTGTCACTGTTGAATTTCTTGCAAATTCAGGTTCTGTTTGCCCAGGAATGCTGAGGAGTAGAGCTTGGAGTAAGTTGAGAGCTAGTGGTGTTGTGCCTCTTCTTCCAGACTGGAGGCATTTGCTAAAGTCCGCATGGCAACTAGGGTTAGGGTTAGGATTCCTGAGAATAATACTGCCATTTTGCTTATTCCTGTGGATAGGGCTTCCCAATATATGGTGAGGATGAAGGGTACTGTGACGATTGGAGTTAGCACTAGTGCATTGTGCATATACCCTAGTACCAGGGTTTATGTATCCCTGAGTTTGTGGGCATTGGCCAAGTCCTGGGAGTTCTGAGTGTGCGGAAGTGATACACTTCTGTGTTTCACTGCAAAACCCATGGTAATAGCCATGATTCTCTTTGATCAATAAGAGGTTTTCAAATGTACTTGCTCTTAGGCCTTGGATGCCTGAAGGTGCCTTTTGTACTGTTAGCATGGAGGTTAGCACTAGCGTTGCGTGAATTGTGAGGAATACTGTCGTTTTATTTGTTCTTTGTCATCGGTGTAAAATATTTGATGGAAAAGTTTATGATTTGCTTTCAGAGAGGTATGAGGAATGATTTGTAGTGGCTCTCTGAGTGAATTTGGTTCATTGTGTCCAATTCCTGGTAGAGCCTAAGTTATCATTTTCTGGATTGATAATGTCAGGTCGATTATACTGGCGTTTTCAGGTGACCAATGTGTGTTATTTTTTTTTTTTCATGTGCATTAGTATTTGTGGTAGCCTTAGAGTTTTTATGAATGGGGTGGTTTTTGGCATGCACATTCTGGCCTTTTCATAAGGCTGCGGGTCAGAGTCTAAAAAAATTCGAAGTCCAAGTCTAATTTGGATGGTTCCTGTGTATTTGTCATGGATTTCTCTTGTCAGGGGCATGACTCAGAGGAAAACCTGGACAGTGTATCATTTAGGTAGAATGGGAATCATAGTGTAATGCTGACAGGTGGGGTAGGGTATCCATTCAGTTTCAGAGTGGTGTCACTGTGGATTTTCATTCATATTCAGGTTCAGTTTTCCCAGGAATGCTGCGGAGTATAGCTTGGAGTAAGTTGAGAGCTAGGGGTGTTGTGCCTCTCCTTCCAGATTGGAGGCATCTGCTAAATTCCACATGGTGGCTAGGTTTAGAGTTAGGATTTCTGAGAATAATACTGTCATTTTCCTTATTCCTGTGCATAGGACTTCCCAATATATAGTGAGGATGAAGGGTACTGTGAGGATTGGAGTTAGCATTAGTGCATTGTGCATATACCCTAATATCGGGGTTTATGTGTCCCTGAGTTTGTGAGCACTGGCCACGTCCTGGGAGTTCTGAGTCTTCGGAAGAGATGCCCTTCCGTGTTTCACTGGAAAACCCATGGTAATAGCCACGATTCTCTTTCATGATTAAGAGGTTTCCAAATGTACTTGCTGTTAGGCCTCGGATTCCTGAAGGTGCCTTTTGTAGTGTTAGCATTGAGGTTAGCCCTAGCGTTGTGAGAATTGTGAGGAATACTGTCGTTTTCTTTGTTCTTTGTCATCAGTATAAGACATTCGAAGGAAAAGTTTATGATTTGCTTTCGGATAGATATGAGGAAGGATTTGTAGTGGCTCTCTGTGTGAATTTGGTTCATTGTGTGCAATTCCTGGTAGAGCCTAAGTTATCATTTTCTGGATCAATAACGTTGGGTTGATCATAGTAGTGTTTTCAAGTGACCAATGTGTGTTATTTTTTTTTCTATGTGCATTATAATTTGTGGTAGCCTTAGTGTTTTTATGAGTGGGGTGGTTTTGGCATGCACACTCTGGCACTTTCATAAGGCTGTGAGTCAGATTCTAGAAAATCCCAAGTCCAATTCTCATTTGGACATTTCCTGTGTATTTGTCATTGAGTTCTCTTGTCAGGGGCATGATTCAGAGGAAAACCTGGACAGTGTATCATGGAGGTAGAGTGGGAATCATAGTGCAATACTGACAGGTGGGGTAGGTATCCCTTCAGTTTCAGAGTGGTGTCACTGTGGGTTCTCTTTCGTATTCAGGTTCAGTTTTCCCAGGAAGGCTGAGGAGTATAGCTTGGAGTAGGTTGAGAGCTAGTTGTTTTGTGCCTCTCCCTCCAGATTGGAGGCATTTGCTAAATTCTACATGGCACCTAGGGTAAGGGTTAGAATTCCTGAGAATAATACTGTCATTTTCCTTATTCCTGTGCATAGGGCTTCCCAATATATAGTGAAGATAAAGGGTACTGGTAGGATTGGAGGTAGTGTTAGTGCGTTGTACATATACCCTAATACCGGTGTTATGTGTCCCTGAGTTTGTATGCATTGGCCAAGTCCTGGGCCTTCTGAGTCTGTGGAAGTGATACACTTCTATGTTTCACTGCAAAGCCCACGGGAATAGCCTCGATTCTCTTTCATGATTAAGAGGTTTTCAAATGTCCTTGCTGTTAGGCCCCAGATGCCTGAAGGTGCCTTTTGTGGTGTTAGCGTGGAAGTTAGCACTTGTGTTGTGAGAAGTGTGAGGAATGCTGTCATTTTATTTGTTCTTTGTCATTGTTTTAATATAGTTGATGGAAAAGTTTATGGTTTGCTTTCACATAGGTATGAGCAAGCATCTGTAGTGCTATCTGAGTGAATATGATTCATTGTGTCTAATACCTGGTAGAGCCAAAGTTAGCATTTGCTGGATCGATAACATCAGATTGGGTTTCTTTGCATTCTCAGATGAGCATTGTGTGTTATTTTTTGGATGTGTGTTAGTATTCAGTGTAGCCTTAGAGTTTTTATGAATTGGGAGGTTTTTGGGATGCACACTCTGGCCCTTTCATAAGGCTGCTACTCAGAGTCCAGAAAACCCCAACTCCAAGGGGTGTTTGATGTTACCTGTGTATTTGTCATGGAGTCCTCTTGTCAGGGGCAGGTCTTGGACGAAGAACCTGGAGAGTGTATCATGGCGGTACAGTGGGCTTCATAGTGTAAGGATGACAGGTGGGACAGAGTATCCATTCAGTTTCAGAGTGGTGTCACTGTGGATTTTCTTGCGAATTCAGGTTCTGTTCACCCAGGAATGCTGAGGAGCAGAGCTTGGAGTAAGTTGAGAACTAGTGGTGTTGTGCCTCTTCTTCCAGACTGGAGGCATTTGCTAAAGTCTGCATGGTGGCTAGGGTTAGGCTTAGAATTCATGAGAGTAATACAGTCATTTTGCTTATTCCTGTGGATAGGGCTTCCCAATATATATTGAGGATGAAGGGTACGGTGAGGATTGGAGTTAGCATTAGTGCATTGTGCATATACCCTAATATTGGGGTTTATGTGTCCCTGAGTTTGTGAGCAACGGCCAAGTCCTGGGAGTTCTGAGTCTGTGGAAGAGATACACTTCTGTGATTCACTGGAAAACCCATGGTAATAGCCACGATTCTCTTTCATGATTAAGAGGTTTTCAAGTGTACTTGCTGTTAGGCCTTGGATGACTGAAGGTGCCATTTGTAGTGTTAGCATGGAGGTTAGCCCGAGTGTTGTGAGAATTGTGAGGAATACTGTCGTTTTCTTTGTTCTTTTTCATCGGTGTAAGATATTTGATGGAAAAGGTTTTGATTTGCTTTTGGATCGGTCTGAGGAAGGATTTGTAGTGAATCTCTGAGTGAATTTGGTTCATTGTGTGCAATTCCTGGTAGAGCCTAAGTTATCATTTTCTGTATCGATAACATCAAGTTTATTATACTTGCATTTTCAGGTGACTAATGTGTGTTATTCTTTTCGATGTGCATTAGTATTTGTGGAAGCCTTAGAGTTTTTATGAACTGGGGGGTTTTTGGTATGCACACTTTGCCCTTTCATAAGGCTGTGAGTCAGAATCTAAAAAATCCCAAGTCCAAGTCTAATTTGGACATTTTCTGTGTATTTTTCATGGATTTCTCTTGTCAGGGGCATGACTCAGAGGAAAACCTGGACAGTGTATCATGGAGGTAGAGTACAAATCATAGTGTAATGCTGACAGGTGAGGTAGGGTATCCATTCAGTTTCAGAGTGGTGTCACTGTGGATTTTCTTTCATATTCAGGTTCAGTTTTCCCAGGAATGCTGAGGAATATAGCTTGGAGTAAGTTGGGGGCTAGTTTGTTTGTGCCTCTCCCTCCAGTTTGGAGGCATTTGTAAATTCCGCATGGCGTCTAGTATTAGGGTTAGGATTCCTGAGAATAATACTGTCATTTTGCTTATTCCTGTGCATAGGGCTTCCCAATATATAGTGAGGATGAAGGGTACTGTGAGGATTGGATTTAGCAGTAGTGCATTGTACATATACCTTAATACCAGGGTTTATGTGTCCCTGAGTTTGTGAGCATTGGCCAAGTCCTGGGAGTCCTGAGTCTGTGGAAGTGATACAGTTCTGTTTCACTGCAAAACCCATGGTAATAGCCACAATTTTCTTTCATGGTGAAGAGGTTTTCAAATGTACTTGCTGTTATGCTTCAGATTCCTGAAGGTGCCTTTTGTAGTTTTAGCATGAAGGTTAGCCCTAGCGTTGCGAGAATTGTGAGGAATACTATCATTTTATTTGTTCTTTGTCATTGGTATAAGACATTCAATGGAAAAGTTTATGTTTTGCTTTCGGATAGGTATGGGGAAGGATTTGTAGTGGCTCTATGAGTGAATTTGTTTCATTGTGTCCAATTCCTGGTAGAGCCTAAGTTATCATTTACTGGATCGATAACGTCAGGTTGATTATACTTGTGTTTTGAGGTGACCATTGGGTGTTATTTTTTTACAGTGTGCATTACTATTTGTGGTAACCTTAGAGTTTTTATGAATGGGTTGGTTTTTTGGGATGCACACTCTGACCTTTGCATAAGCTTGTGAGTCAGAGTCTAGAAAATCCCAAATCTAATTCCTATTTGGACATTTCCTGTGTATTTGTCATGGAGTCCTCTTTTCAGGGACATGACTCAGAGGAAGATCATGTAGACTGTATTATGAAGCTAGAGTGGGCTTCATAGTGTAAGGCTGACAGGTGCGGTAGGGTATCCATTCAGTTTCAGAGTGGTGTCTCTGTGGATTTTCTTGCTTGTTCAGGTTCAGTTTGCCCAGGAATGTTAAGTATAGCTGGGAGTAAGTTGAGAGGTAGTTTGTTGTGCCTCTCCCTCCAGATTGGAGGCATTTGCTAAATTCCACATGTCTGTTAGGCTTAGGGCTAGGATTCATGAGAATAATACTGTCATTTTGCTTATTCCTGTGGATTGGGCTTCTCAAAATATCATGAGACTGAAGGGTACTGTGACGATTGGTTTTAGCATTAATGCGTTGTGCATATACCCTAATACCAGGGTTTATGTGTCCCTGAGTTTGTGCGCATTGGCCAAGTCCTGGGAGTTCTGAGTATGCGGAAATGATACGCTTCTGTGTTTCACTTTAAAATTCATGTTAGTAGCCACGATACTCTTTCATGATTGAGAGGTTTTGAAGTGTCCTTGCTCTTAGGCCACTTGTGCCTGAAGGTTCCTTCTGTAGTGTTATTGTGGAGGTTAGTGGTTGCGTTGTGAAAAGTGAGGAATACTGTCGTTTTACCTGTTCTTTGTCATAGGTATAAGATATTTGATCGAAAAGTTTATGGTTTGCTTTTAGATAGGTATGAGGAAGCATTTGTAGTTCCT
Organism: Thryonomys swinderianus; assembly: GCA_004025085.1. Taxonomy (NCBI): domain Eukaryota; kingdom Metazoa; phylum Chordata; class Mammalia; order Rodentia; family Thryonomyidae; genus Thryonomys; species Thryonomys swinderianus. Next base: position 53,290 of record PVIC010001810.1, on the reverse strand, counting down.
ATCTGGGTGAATTTCATTCATTGTGTCTTATTCCTTGTAGAGCCAAAGTTATTATTTGCTGGATCAATAATGTCAGGTTGGGTATCTTGGCGATATCATGTGACCAATGTGTATTATCTTTTTAGATGTGCATTGGTATTCAGGGTAGCCTTAGAGTTTTTATGAATGGGGTGGTTTTTGGGATGCACACTCTGGCCTTTTCATAAGGCTGGGAGTCAGAGTCCAGGAAATCCTAAATCCAAGGCTTATTTGGACGTTTCCTGTGTCGTTGTCATGGAGTTCTCCTGTCAGTGGCATGACTCAGAGGAAGAACCTGGAGCGTGTGTCATGGAGATAGAGTAGGCTTCATAGTGTATGGCTGACATGTGGAATAGGGTATCCATACAGATTGAGATAGGTGTCACTGTGGATTTTCTTGTGTATTCCCTTTCAGTTTGCCCAGGAATGGTGAGGAGTGCAGCTCAGAGTAAGTTGAGAGCTAGTGGGGTTGTGCCTCTACCTCCAGATTGGAGGCATTTGCTAAATTCCACATGGCAGCTAGGGTTAGGGTTAGGATTCAGGAGAATAATCTTGTCATTTTCCTTATTCCTGTGGATTGGGCTTCCCATAATATAGTGAGGATGAAGGGAACTCTGAGGATTGGGGTTAGCCTTAGTGCATTGTGCATATACTGTAATACTGGGGTTTATGTGACTCTGAGTTTGTGGGCATTGTCCAACTCCTGGGAGTGCTGAGTCTGCGGAAGTGATACACTTCTGTGTTTAACTGCAACACCCATGGTAATAGCCATGATTCTCTTTCGTGATTAAGAGATTTTGAAATGTCCTTGCTGTTAGACCTCATGTGCCTGAAGGTGCCTTCTGTAGTGTTAGCATGGAGTTTAGGGCTAGCGTTGTGAGAAATTTGAGGAATACTTTCATTTTATTTGTTCTTTGACATTGGTAGAAAATATTCAATCAAAAAGTTTAGGGTTTGCTTTCGGATAGATATGAGGAAGCAGTTGTAGTGCCTATCTGAGTAAATTTGGTTCATTGTGTGCAATTCCTTGTAGAGCCAAAGTTAGCATTTGCTGGATCAATAACATCAGGGTGGGTATCTTGGCATTTTCAGGTGACAGATGTATGTTATTTTTTAGGCTGTGCATTAGTATTCTGGGTAGCCTTAGAGGTTTTTTGAATGGGGTGGTTTTGGGATGCACACTCTTGCCCTTTTGTAAGGCCACCATTCAGAGTCCAGAAAGACCCGAGTCCAAGTGGTGTTTCGATGTTTCCTGTGTATTTGTCGTGGAGTTCTCTTGTCAGGGGCATGACTCAGAGGAAGAGCTTGGAGAGTGTATCATGGAGGTAGAGTGGGCTTCATAGAGTAAGGCTGACTGGTGGGGTAGGGTAGCCATTCAGATTGAGAGCGTGTCACTATCTGTGTTTCACTGCAAAACCCACAGGAATATTCATGATTCTCCTTCATGTTTAAGAGGTTTTGAAATGTCCTTGCTGTTAGGTCTCGGGTGCCTGAAGGTGCCTTCTGTAGTGTTAGCCTGGAGGTTACAGCTAGCATTGTGAAAATTGTGAGGAATACTGTCGTTATATTTGTTGTTTCTCATTGGTATAAGATATTCAATCGAAATGGTTACAGTTTGCATTCAGATAGGTATGTGGAAGCATTTGTAGTGCCCTTATTAGTGAATTTGGTTCATTGTGTCCAATTCTTTGCAGAGTCAAAGTTCGCATTTGCTGGAACCATAACGTCAGGTTGGGTATCTTGGCATTTTCAGGTGACCAATGTATGCTATTATTATTATTATTATTATTATTATTATTATTATTATTATTATTTTGATTTGCATTGGTATTTGGGGCAGCTTTAGAGTTTTTTGAATGGGTTTGTTTTTGGATAGACAGATTGGCCCTTTCATAAGACTGCCAGTCAGAGTCCAGGTGGTGTTTTGATATTTTCTGTGTATTTGTCATGGAGTTCTCTTGTCAGGGGCATGACTTGGAGGAGGAACCTGGCGAGTGTATTATCTAGGTAGAGTAGACTTCATAGTGTAAGGCTGACTGGTAGGATAGGGTATCCATACAGATTGAGATGGGTGTCACTGTGGATTTTCGTGCATATTCAGTTTCAGTTTGCCCAGGAATGGTGAGGAGTACAGCTCGGAGTAATTTGAGAGCTAGCTGGGTTGTGCCTCTCCCTCCAGATTGGAGGCTTTTGCTAAATTCTGCATGGTGGGTAGGGTTAGGGTTAGGATTCAGGAGAATAATCTTGTCATTTTGCTTATTCCTGTGCATTGGGCTTCCCAAAATATAGTGAGGATGAAGGGTACTCTAAGTATTGGGGTTATCCTTACTGCATTGTGCACCCTAATACCGGGATTTATGTGACTCTGAGTTTGTGGGCATTGGTTACGTCCTGGGAGTTCTCAGTCAATGGAAGTGATACACTTCTGTGTTTCACTGCAAAACCCATGGTAATAGCCACGACTCTCTTTCATGATTAAGCAATTTTGAAATGTCCTTGCTGTTAGACCTTGGGTGCCTGAAGGTTTCTTCTAAGGTGTTAGTGTGGATGTTAGGGCTAGCGTTTTGAGATGTGTGAGGAATACTGTCATTTTATTTGTTCTTTGTCATCAGTTGAAGATATTCCATTGAAAAGTTACGATTTGCTATCGGGTAGGTATGAGGAAGCAATTGTAGTGACTATCTGAGTGAATTTGGTTCTTTGTGTCCAATTCCTTGTAGAGCCAGTTACCATTTGTTGGATCGATAATGTCAGGTTGGGTATGTTGGCGTTTTCAAGTGACCAACATGTGTTATTTCTTAGGATGTGCATTAGCATTCTGGGTAACCTTAGAGTTTTTATGAATGAGGTGGTTTTTGTGATGCACACTTTGAACCTTTCATAAGGCTGACAGAGTCCAGAAAAACCCAAGTCCAAGTGCTGTTTTGATGTTTCCTGTGTATTTGACATGGAGTTCTCTTGTCAGGGGCTTGACTCAGAGGAAGAACTTAGATTGTGTATCATGGAGGTAGAGTGGGCTTCGTAGTGTAAGGCTGACAGGTGGGATAGGGTATCCATTCAGATTGAGAGAGCTGTCACTGTGGATTTTCTTGTGTATTCAGGTTCAGTTTGTCCAGGAATGGTGAGGAGTATAGCTAGGAGTAAGTTGAGAGCTAGTGGGTTGTGCCTCTCCATCCAGATGGAGGCATTTGCTAAATTCTGCATGGTATCTAGGGTTAGGGTTATGATTCTCAAGAATAATACTGTCATTTTGCTTATTCCTGTGGATTGGGCTTACCAAAATATAGTGAGGATGAAGGGTAGCATTAGTGCGTTGTGCATATACCCTAATACTGGGGTCATGTTCCAGTGAGTTTGTGGGCAAAAGCCAAATCCTGGTTGTTCTGAGTCTGCAGAAGTGATATGCATCTGTGTTGCACTGCAAAACCCATGGTAATATCCACGATTCTCTATCATGATTAATCGGATTTGAAATGTCCTTGCTGTTAGGCCTCTGGTGCCTCAAGGTGCCTTCTGTAGTGTTAGCATGGATTTTAGGACTGCCGTTGTGAGAAGTGTGAGGAATACTGTCCTTTTATTTGTTGTCATCGGTATAAGATATTCAATCAGAAGTTACAGTTTGCATTTGGAATGTATGAGGAAGCATTTGTAGTGCCCATATGAGTGAATTTGGTTCATTGTTTTCATTTCCTTTTCCAGTCAAAGTTAACATTTGCTGGAATGATAGCTTCAGGTAGGGTATCTTGGCATTTTCAGGTAACCAATGTATGTTATTTTTTTTTGGATGTGCATTAGTATTCAGGGTAACTTTAGAGTTTTTATGAATGGGGTGGTTTTTTTATGCATAGTCTGGCCTTTCCATAAGTCTGCAATTCCGAGTCCAGAAAAACCCAAGTCCAAGTGGTGTTTTGATATTTCTTGTGTATTTTTTCATGGAGTTCTCTTGTCATGGGCATGACTTGGAGAAAGAACCTGGAGAGTGTATCATGGAGGTAGAGTGGGCTTCGTAGTGTAAGGCTGACAGGTGGGGTAGGGTATCCATTCAGATTGAGAGTGGTGTCACTGTGGATTTTCTTGCGTATTCAGGTTCAGTTTTCATAGGAATTGTGAGGAGTAGAACTCGGAGTAATTTGAGAGCTATTGAGCTTGTTCCTCTCCCTCCAGAATGGATGCATTTGCTAAATTCTGCATGGTGGCTAGGGTTAGGTTTAAGATTCATGAGAATTATACTGTCATTTTGTTTATTCCTGTGGATTGGACTTCTGAAAAATATAGTGAGGATGCAGGGTACTGTGTGGATTGGAGTTAGTATTACTGCGTTTTACATATACCCTAATAACTGTGTTAACGTGTCCCTGTTTTTGTGGGCATTGGCCAAGTCCTGGGAGTTCTGAGTCTGCGGAAATGATACACTTCTGTGTTTCACTGCAAAACCCCTGGTAACAGCCACGATTCTCTTTCATGATTAAGAGGTTTTGAAATGTCCTTGCTGTTAGTCTTTGGTTGCCTGAAAGTGCCTTCTTTAGTGCTAGTGTGGAGGTTAAGTCTTGCGTTGTAAGATGTGTGAGGAATATTGTCGTTTTATTTGTTCTTTGTCATCAGTATAAGATTTTAGATTGATAAGGTTACGGTTTGCTTTCGGATAGGCATGAGTGATCATTCGTAGTGCCTTTCTGAGTGATTTTGTTTCATGGTGTCCAATTCCTGGTTGAGCCAATGTTAGCATTTGATAGATCGATAATGTCAGGTTGGGTATGTTGGTGTTTTCAAGTGACCAATGTGTGTTATTTTTTTCAATGTTCATTAGTATTCGGGGTAGCCTTGGAGTTTTTATGAAAGGGGTAGTTTTTGGGATGCACACTCTGGCCCTTTCATAAGGCTGCCAGTCAAGAGTCCAGAAAAACGCAAGTCCAAGTGGTATTTTGATGATTCCTGTGTATTTGTCATGTAGTTCTCTTGTCAGGGGCATGACTCAGTGGAAGATCCTGGAGAGTGCATCATGGAGGTAGAGTGGGCTTCATAGGTCAAGGCTCATTTGTGGGGTAGAGTATCCTTTCAGATTGAGAGTGGTGTCACTGTGGATTTTCTTGCCTATTTAGGTCCAGTTTGCCCAGGAATGGTGAGTAGTATAGCTAGGAGTAAGTTGAGAGCTCTTGGCATTGTGCCTCTCCCTCCAGATTGGAGACATTTGCTAAATTCTGCATGGTGGCTAGGGTTAGGGTTAGGATTCTGGAGAATTATACTGTAATTTTGCTTATCCCTGTGGATTGGGCTTACCAAAATGTAGTGAAGATGAAGGGTACTGTCAGGATTGGAGTTAGCATTAGTGCCTTGTGCATATATCCTAATACCAGGGTTCATGTGTCCATGTGTTTGTGGGCATAGGCCTAGTCCTGGGTGTTCTGCGTCTGCGGAAGTGATACACTTCTGTGTTTCACTGGAAAAAAATATGGTAATAGCTACCATTCTCTTTCTTGATTAAGAGCTTTTGAAATGTCCTTGCTGTTAGGCCTCAGATGCCTAAAGGTGCCTTCTGTAGGGTCAGGATGAATGTTAGGGCTAGCGTTGTGAGAAGTGTGAGGAATACTGTCGTTTTATTTGTTCTTTGTCATCCGTGTAAGATATTTGATTCATAAGGTTGCAGTTTGCTTTTGGTTAGGTATGAGGAAGCATTTGTAGTGCCTATCTGAGTAAATCTGGTTCATTGTGTCCAATTCCTTGTAGAGCCAAAGTTAACATTTGCTGGATCAATAACATCAGGTTGGGTATCTTGGCAGGTTCAGGTGACCAATGTGTGTCATTTTTTTGGATGTGCATTAGTGTTTGGGTTAGCCTTAGAGTTTTTATGTATGGGGTGGTTCTTGGGATGCACACTCTTGCCCTTTTGTAAGGTTGCCAGTCAGAGTCCAGAAAAACCCAAGCCCAAGTGGTGTTTTGATGTTTCCTGTGTATTTGTCATGGAATTCTCTTATCAGGGGCAGGACTTGGATGAAGAACCTGGAGAGTGTATCATGGAGGTAGAGTGGGCTTCATAGTTTAAGGCTGACAGGTGGGGTAGGGTATCCATTCAGATTTAGAGTGGTGTCACTGTGGATTTTCTTGTGTATTCAGGTTCAGTTTGCCCAGGAATGGTGAGAAGTATAGCTAGGAGTAAGTTGAGAGCTAGTGGGGTTGTGCCTGTCCCTCCAGATTGGAGGCATTTGCTAAATTCTGCATGGCGGCTAGGGTTAGTGTTAGGATTCATGAGAATAATACTGTCGTTTTGCTTATTCCTGTGGATTGGGCTTCCCAAAATATAGTGAGGATGAAGGGTACTATCAGGATTGGAGTCAGCATTAGTGCCTTTTGCATATACCCTTATATAGGGGGTTCATGTGCCAGGGAACTTGTGGGTTTAGGGCAAGGACTGGAAGTTCTGAATCTGTGGGAAGGATACACTTCTATATTTCACTGCAAATTATATGGTAATAGCCACCATTCTATTTCTTGATTAAGAGGTTCTTAAATTTCCTGGGTTTTATGCCTCAGGTGCCTGATGGTGTTTTTGGATATATTTGGTTTAGGATAAGCAGAGAAAAAGGGACGTGTTGAAAAATCATTTGTAGTTTCAGTCAATAATCATTGTTGGTCTTGATTTTGGATTAAGCTGAGGAGAGAACATTGCCTCCTTTACATAATCTGGGTCTCTGGGGATTACACTTTCAATTTTCCAGGGCTAGTGTTTGAGTTGTTTAAACGATGCTGTAGGTTTATGGATACCTGCCTATTGGGGTTCAAAATGGATTAGAGTGGTTTGGTTGAGCATTACTATTCAGGTTTGAGGTAATGTTCCTGAGCAAGCCCCTTGGTCTTAGGAGCCCTCTGTAGTGTGAGAGTGGAGGTTATGGCTAGTGTTTTGAGAAGGGTGAGGAATACTGTCATTTCATTTATTCCTTGTTATTGGTTATAAGAAATTCTACCATTAAGGTTACTGTTCGGTTTAGTATATGTATGAGGAAGCATTTGTACTGCCTATCCTAGGTAATTTGGTTCATTGTTTCCATACCCTGGTCGATTCAAAGTTAGCATTTGCTGGAGAGATACCACCAGGTTAGGTATCTTGGCGTTTTCAGGTTACTCATGTGTATTATTTTTTTTTTAGGTTGAGCTTTATTACTAAGGGTAGCCATAGTCTTTTTCTGAATGGGGTGGTTTTGGCAATGTGCAATGTTGCCCTGTGGTTAGGCGGCTTGTCAGAGTCTAGAAAAACACAAGTCCAAGTGTTGTTTTAATGATTCCTGTGTATTTGTCATGGAGTTGTCTTTTCAGGGGCATGATTCAGAAGAAGAACCTAGAGAGTGTATCATGGAAGTAGAGTGGGGTTCATAGTGTAAGGTTGACTTGCGGGGTAGGGTTTCCATTTAGATCAAGACTGGTGTAACTGTGCAATCTCTTCTGTATTCAGGTCCATTTTTGCTCAGGAAAGGTGAGGAGTATGGCCAAGAGTAAGTTGAGACATACTGGGGTTGTTCTGTCCCTCCAAAATGGAGGCATTTGGTAAATTCAGCATGGTGGCTAGGCTTAGGGTTAAGATTCACAAGAATGATACTGTCATTTTGAAAATTCTTGTGGATGGGGCTTCCCAAAATGTGGTGAGGAAGAAGGGCACTGTCAGGATGGCAGTTAGCATTAGTGTGTTGTACATATACCCTAATATAGGGGTTCATGTGTCAGAGAAATTGTGGGCTTAGGCCAAGGACTGGGAGTTCTGAGTCTGTTGGAGTGATACACCTCTGTATTTCAATGTATATTCATGCTAATAGCCACTATTCTAATTCTTGATCAAGAGTTGTTTTTTTTTTTTTTTTTTTTTGGTACAGGGTCTTGCTTTGTAGTTCAGGCTGACCCTGAGCTTACTGTGTAGCCCAGGCAAGCCTCATAGTCAACAATCCTCCTGTCTCTGCCTCCCAAGTGCTGGGATTGCAGGCATGAGCCACCACGCCTGGTACTGTGGTATGTGGTGTATGGTATTAATTGCTAGTGGGCGTGAGTCACCATGCCCAGCATTGTCTGTGGTTATCAGGGATTGAACTCAGGACCTTGTGCTTGCAAGACAGGCGCTGGAACCACTGAGGTAAATCTATGGCCTGTTCAAGAGTTTTTGAAAAGTCCTGGGTGTTAGGCCTCAGCTGCCTGAAGGTGGCTTTGGGGTATGTTAGGTATAGGATAAGCAGACAATGAGGGGTGTGTTGAATCACTTGTAGTTTCAGTCAATATTCATTGTTGGGCATGGGGTTTGGGTTAAGGTGAGGAAAGGGAATGGCCTCCTTGACATAATCTAGGATGCTGGGTATCATGTTTTCAATTTTCTAGGGCTAGTGTGTCAATTGCTTGACAGATGCTATGGTGTGTATATACCTGCCTATTGGGATTCAAAGCGGATTGGAATGGTTTGGTTGAACATTACCATTCAGGTTTCAGCTAGTGTTCCTGAACAAGCCCCTGGGTCTTAGGGAGCCCTCTGTAGGCTGAGGGTGGAGGTTAGGACTAGCATTGTGAGAAGGGTGAAGAATACTGTCTTTTTACTTTTTCTTGGGTATCTGTATAAGGATTCTATTGTTAAGGTTATGGTTCATTTTAGGATAGGTATGAAGAAGCGTTTTTAGTGCTTATCTGAGAGAATTTGTTTCATTGTGTCCATTTCCATGTCAAGCCAAAGTTAGCATTTGCTGGAGAGATAGCCTCAGGTTGGGTATCTTGGTGTTTACAGGTGACACATGTGTCTTACCGTTTTAGCATGAGCATTAGTATTTGTGGTAGCCATAGTGTTTTTTTGAATAGGGATATTATTGGGATGCGCACTCTTGTTTTATGGTTAGGCTGCCAGTCATTATCCAGAAAAATGCAAGCCGAGTTGGGTTTTGATAATTCCTGTGTATTTGTCATGGAATTGTCCTGTCAGAGTCATGATTTGAAGGAAGAACCTGAAGAGTATATCATGGAGGTAGAGTGGGCGACAGTGTAGGGTCACAGGTGGGGTAGGATTTCAGTTCTGATCGAGAGTGGTGTCACTGTAGAATTTCTTGTGTATTCAGGTTCTGTTTACCCAGGAATGGTGAGCAGTATAGCTTGGAGTAAATTGAGACATACTGGGGTTGTGCCTCTCCCTCCAGATGGAAGAATTTGCTAAATTCAGCATGGTGCCTAGGGTTAGCATTAGGATTCGCAAGAATGATACTGTCATTTTGCTTATTCCTGTGGATTGGGCTTCCCAAAATAGAGTGAGGATGAAGGGTACCTTCAGGATTGGAGTTAGCATTAGGGCACTATTCATATACCCTAATACAGGGGTCCTTGTGTCAGGGACATTGTGGGCTTAGACCAAGGACTGGGAGTTCTGAGTCTGTAGGAGTTCTGTATTTCACTGCAAAATATATGGTAATAGACACCATTCTATTTCTTGATCAAGAAGTTTTGAAATGTCCTGGGTGTTAGGCCTCAGGTGCCTGACGGTGGATTCAGTATATCTTAGCTTTAGGATAAGCAGAAAAAGAGCTGCGTGTTGAAGAATCACTTGTAGTTTCAGTCAATATTCATTGTTGGGTTTGGGGTTTGTGTTAAGGTGACAAAAGATAATTGCCTCCTTTACATAATCTGGGCCTGTGGGGAACAGGTTTTCAATTTTCCAGGGCTAGTGTTTGAGTTTTTTAAAGGGTGCTATGGATGTGTAGATTCCTGCCTATTGGGATTCAAAGTAGACTGGAATAGTTTGTTTGAACATTACCAGTCAGTTTACTGGTAGTGTTCCTGAGCAAGGACCTGTGTCTTCCTGAGCCCTCTGTTGGGTGAGGGTGGAGATTAAGGCTAGCACTGTGAAATGGGTGAGGAATACTGTCATTTCATTTAATCCTGATTATCGGTGTAAGAAATTTACCATTTTGGTTACTGCTCGCTTTAGGATAGGTATGAGGAAGCATTTGTAGTTCCTATCTGAGTGTACTTGGTGCATAGTGTTCATTTCCTGATTGAGCCACAGTTAGCATTTCCTGGATAGATAGTGTCAGGCTGGGTATCTTGGCTTTTTCAGGTCACCCATATGTGTTGTGTTTTTTTTAGGTTGAGCATTAGTATTTGGGGTAGCCTTGGTGTTTTTCTGAATGGGGTGGTTTTTAGAATGCACACTCTCCCTGTGGTTAGGCTGTGTGTCAGAGTCCAGAAAAACACAAGTCCAAGTGGCATTTTAACGATTCCTATGTATTTGTCATGGAGTTGTCTTTTCAGAGGCATGAGTCAGAGGAAGAACGTGGAGAGTGTATCATGCAGATAGAGTCAGGTTCATAGTGTAAGGTTGACTGGCAGGACAAGGTTTCCATTTAGATCGAGAGGGGTGTCACTGTGCAATTTCTTCTGTGTTCAGGTTCAATTTGCCCAGGAACTCTGAGGAGTATAGGAAGCAGTAAGGTGAGACTTAGTGGGGTTGTTCCTCTCCCTCCAGATAGAATTTGCTAAATTCAGCATGGTGGCTATGGTTAGGGTTAGGATTGGTGAGAATGATACTGTCATTTTCATTATTCCTGTGGATTGGGCTTCCCAAAATATCTTGAGGATGAGGGGTATCTTCAGGACTGAAGTTCGCATTAGGGCGTCATACATATACCCTAATATAGGGGTTCATGTGTCAGGGAGATTGTGGGCTTAGGCCAAGGACTTGGAGTTCTAAGTCTGTGGGAATGATACACTTCTGTATTTCATTGCACAATATATGGTAATATCCACCATTGTATTTCTTTTTTTTTTTTTTTTTTTTTTTGAGACAGGGTCTTGCTTTGTGGTTCAGGCTGGCTCTGAGCTCACTATGTAGCCTAGGCAAGCTTTGAACTCAGCAATCCTCCTGTCTCTGCCTCCCAAGTGCTGGGATTACAGGTGTAAGCCACCACACTCGGCATTGTGGTATGTGGTATTGATGGCTGGTGGGCGTGAGTCTCCACGCCCAGCACTGTATGTGGTTACCGGGGATCAAACTCAGGACCTTGTGCTTGCAAGGCAGGCGCCGGAAACACTGAGCTAACCCTCCAGCCCCACCATTGTATTTCTTGATCAAGAGGTTTTGAAATTTCCTGGATGTTATTTCTCATGTGCCCGAAGGTGGTTTCAGGGTATGTTCAGTTTAGGATAAGCAGAGAAGAAGGGGCGAGTTGAAGAATCACTTGTAGTTTCAGTCAATACTCATTGCTGGCCTGGAGTTTTGCATATGGTGAGAAAAGGGAATGCCCTTGTTGATATGATTTGGGCCCCTGGGGGTCAGGTTTTTAATTTTCCAGGGCTAGTGTTTGAGTTGTTTAAAGGATGCTATGAGTGTGTACACTCCTGCCTATTGGGATTCAAAATGGATTGGAATGCTTTGGTTGAACATTACCATTCAGAATTTGTGGCACTGTACCTGAGAATGGCCCTGTGTCTTCTGGAGCCATCTGTAGGGTGAGGGTATAGGGTACAGTTAGTGTTGTGAGAAGAGTGAGGAATACTGTCATTTCATTTTACTGGAATATCGGTATAAGAATTTTATCTTTAAGGTTACTTTTTGCTTTAGTATATGTGCTGCCGAAGCGAGCACAACTTTTTGCTTTAGGATATGTATGAGGAAGCATTTGTAGTGCCTGTCCTAGGGCATTTGGTTCATGGTGTCCATTTCCTGATGGAGACAAAGTTAGCATTTGCTGGATATATAGCATCAGGTTGGGTATCTTGGTGTTTTCAGGTCACCCATGTGTGTTATTTTTCTTAGGATGAGCTTTAGTATTCTGGGTAGCCATAGTGTTTTTCTGAATGGGGTGAATTTTGGGATGCACACTCTTGCCCTATGGCTAGGCTGCCAGTCACTGTCCAGAAAAATGCAAGTCCAAGTGGTATTTTGATGATAGTTGTGTATTTGTCATGGAGTTCTCTAGTCAGGGGCATGATTCCGAGGAAGAACCTGGAGAGTGTATCATGGAGGTAGAGTGGGCTACATAGTGTATGGTTGACAGGCAGGGTAGGTTCTGCATTCTGATCAAGAATGTTGTCACTGTGGAATTTCTTGTGTATTCAGGTTCATATTGCCCAGAACTGTGAGCAGTATAGCTAGGAGTACGTTGAGACATAGTGGGGTTGTGCCTCTCCCTCCAGAATGGAGGGATTTGCTAAATTCAGCATTGTTGCTAGCATTAAGGTTAGGATTTGCAAAGTTGATTCTTCCATTTTCATTATTCCTGTGGATTGGGCTTCTGGAAATATAGTGAGGATGAAGGGTGCCGGAGCCTGCCGGACAAAACAGCTGGTTTATGAAGTCGAGGGGTGCGGCTGAGAAAAGAAAGAAGACAGAATAATGGGATTGGGAGGACCTCTCAGTCAATACTGAGCAGGCCCCAAGTTTATTCACAGTGCTATATTTATACAGATTTCAAGGACGTTAGTGATGTTGGAAGCAGCTAATAATTGTCTATAGTCACAGTTAGAGACTTGGAAGCAGAGAACTGCAGAGTCAATAAAAAAACAAAAATGAAATAGTGTCTTAATTCTTTTTTTTTTTTTTTTTTTGCTTTTTGGAGACAGGGTCTCACTTTGTAGTTCAGGCTGGCCCTGAGCTCACTATGGTGCCCAGGCAAGCCGCCGCGAACTCAGCAATCCTCCTGTCTCTGCCTCCCAAGTGCTGGGATTACAGGCGTGAGCCACCACGCCCAGCATTATATGTGGTAACCGGGGATTGAACTCAGGTTCTTGCGCTTGCAAGGCAGGCACCGGAACCGCTGAGCTAACCCTCCGGCCCCAGTGTCTTAATTCTTACACCTGTTCTACAACTAGTTCTTTCTTTCTGAGATGTAACTTCCCTATCATCTACTGTCTGGAGGCCATCTTTCTTGTGCCAATTCCAGTCTATTGGATAAGCTGTCTAGAGACAGGAATAACTTTATTCTCAGCACATCACAAAGGAGTTTGTTGATCAACCCAATAGCTAAGGAAAGAACAGCAAATTCTTAAATGAGGAGCAGATGGAGAATAACCTTGGGCCAGAGGTTGTTTACCTCTTGTGGCCACTGATCTGGCATCCCAAGGCAGCAACTAGACAGATCCCTTTATTCAGGATGAGGTTGCAGTTCTCTTGGGAGCTGGGCAGCACCATTCATAGTGCAGACCTCCTAACTGCTAGTTAGGGCAGCACCCAGTGCAGATCTCCAGGCCTCACAGTGACGACCCCTAGGCTGCTTCCCACAGAAGGGTACCTTCAGGATTGGAGTTAGCATTAAGGCATTGTGCATATACCCTAATGTAGGGGGTCCATGTGTCAAGGAGATTGTGGGCTTAGGCCAAGGACTGGGAGTTCTGAATCTGTGGGAAGGATACACTTCTGTATTTCACTGCAAAATATATGGTAATAGCCACCATTCTATTTCTTGATCAAGAGGTTTTGAAATATTCTGGGTGTTATGCCTCAGGTGCCTGAAGGTGCTTTTAGGGTATGTTTGGTTTAGGATAAACAGAAAAGAAGGGGTGTGTTGAAGAATCACTTGTAGCTTCAGTGAATATTCATTGTGGGCCTTCAATTTTGGTTAAAATGAGGAAATGAAATTGCCTCGTTTCCATAATCTGGGCCCCTGGGGATCACATTTCTAATTTTCCAGGGCTAGTGTTTGAGTTGTTTAAAGGATGCTATGGGTGTATAGATTCCTGCCTATTGGGATTCAAAATGGATTGGAATGGTTTGATTAAACATTACCATTCAGCTTTGTGGTAGTGTTCCTGAGCAAGCCCATGGGTCTTAGGGAGCCCTCCGTAGGGAGAGGGTGGACATTAAGGCTAGCGTTGTGCACTGGGTGAGGAATACTGTCATTATATTTATTCCTGATTATCGGTACAAGGAATTCTATTGTTAAGGTTACTTTTCCCTTTAGGATAGGTATGAGGAAGCATTTGTTGTGTCTATCCTAGGGAATTTCTTTCATGGTGTCCATTTCCTGGTCGAGCCAAAGTTAGAATTTGCTGGATAGATAGCCTCAGGTTGGGTATCTTGGCGTTTTCTGGTCACCCATGTGTGTTGTTTTTCTTAGGATTAGCTTTAGTATTCAGGATAGCCATAGTGTTTTTCTAAATGGGGTGGTTTTTGGGAGGCACAGTCTTACCCTATGATTAGGCTGCCAGTCAGTGTCCAGAAAATGTAAGTTCCAGTGGTGTTTTGACAGTATTTTTGTATTTTCATGGAGTTCTCTTGTTAGGGGCATGATTCCAAGGAAGAACCTGGAGATTGTATCATGGAGGTAGAGTGGCTACATAGTGTAGGGTTGAGAGGTGTGTACGTTTTGCATTCTGATCAAGACTGGTGTCACTGGACTTGGGAATGGACCCAGGCACCATCCTCTTCCCACCATGGGGGACTGAGGCCTGCCAACTGGCCCGTTCCACCCCAGAGCCCTGCAGATGACTTGGGAACAGTCCTGGGTGCCATCTGGTTCCACCGTGGAGGGCTGAGGACTGCTGACTGGTCCACTCCACCCTGGAGCATGCAGAGGACTGGGGTACGGAGCCGGGCATCATCCACACCCTGGAGGATTGAGGCCTGCTGCCCAGCCCCCAACCCACCCCAGAGCTGCGTTGTGAGGACCCAGGATTGAGAGGAACCAGAGCCACCTCCTGTGCTCCGCTGCAGGAGGTGTGCTCCTGGAGTTGTGCTGAGAGACCAGGCAAGATAAAAATAAAAATAAAAAAGGGAATTTAGCTTCTGTTTTGCCATGTACTAGATCCCTCTATTCACCTCTTATCCCCACATCCTCTTCTACCTTCCTGTCAGAAGCAATACACAGAAGTAAAAGACTCTTAAGCTGCCCTATTTCTTCTGTACTATTATAAGAAGGTGAGCAAAGTCTCCAACGGTCTTACAGCATACAGTTGGTATGGTTTTATATATGCCATTTTATCCTCTGTTACCCACTGGCATATATGATGTTCTCGGGTTTAGGTAATCTTCATAAATCTGCTAACCCTATTTCACTTTCCTCCTGTCTCCCTCCTTCCCTGATTCCCCAGTGACCTTTTATCCCCAAAGGGTTCTGGGCTACATTTACGATTGAAGATCTACATGTTGTATACACATTGCTGATCAATTCTAAATTTTGGTATATGGACATGGAGGTAACTCATGAGCTCAAAGTCTTCAGAATAGAAATTTTAAAAAAAACTTTTTATTTACTGTGTTTAATGCTGATATTGACACTGATTGTATTATGGTAACAAAGATATGATTGTTCTGCTCAAATACCTCCCATGATGTGTTAGTACTGAGAAATCTCAAGGGTCATTACAGATTCAAGGAGGACACCCCAGGAAGGTGCCACATCCAAGGGGCCCAGATAATAGAAAGAAAGAGACCTGCAACAAACATTGCCCTGTCATCAGGCAAAGAATCAAACAAATAGCATTAGTACAACAAAAGAGTAGAAATGAGAAAATATACAAAAAAAACCAGACACAAAGATCACCACCACAAGGAAATTCAGAGAAAAGGTACATAGGGCAAACTGAAACTCAAACACCAGGGCTCTTTCAGATGGTGACTAAAACAGATCTAGTAAAATGGAAATCAGAACTCATGAATGAGATCAAAATAGAGATACTGTACAGAGTGAAAGACATCATTCAAGAAGAGATCAGCAAGATGGTAGAATCCAAGATAGCAGAAGCAACTGAACCTTTTAAACAGCTTCAAGCAGAGCTCCAGGGAATGATGAAGGAGAATGGAAGCTTGCAAAGTAGGATGAATGAAGCAGAGAACCGAATCTCAGACCTAGAGGACAGCATAGAAGCCAATGAGCAGGAAAGATATAACCTATGGAAAAGAGCAAGGGATCATGTGAAATCAATTCAACAGCTTCTAGATGACTCAAAGAAAAATAATATAAGACTGTTTGGAGTCACTGAGGAAGCAGGAGACAGTGTAAAAGACATAAAAAAAAGCTGTTTTCAGAGGTAACAACAAAACTTCACAGGAAAAGAAATGGACATACAGATAAATGAGGCCTATCAGACTACAAAATTCTGTGACATAAAAATATCTGCACCTAGCCATACAATTATCAAGTTACACATACACAACAGAAGAATGAAATACGGAAAGTAGTAAGAGAAAGGAAAACCACCTACAAAGGGAGGCCCATTTGGATCACAGCACTCAACACAAGCACTCAACACAAGGAGAGCCTGGAGGGAAGTATTTCAAGCATTGCAGGAGAACGAGTTCCAACCTAGACTGTTGTATCCTGCAAAACTATCTTTCAGAATAGATGGGAAAATAAGATACTTCCACAATAAAGAACACCTGAAAAACTTTACAAATATGAAACCTGCATTCCAAAACATTCTAAAGAACATCTTGGAGAAAACACACACACACACACACACACACACACACACACACACACACACAGAAAATTCCATATTCACAAGACCCAGGAGAGGGAATTCATTGGGGCAAACATGAAACTAAACAGAAAAGGGGAAAAGCAAGGAAGAAAAGAACCAAGAACAGGGAAACATGGAAGCTCTGAATATGTCCATATCAATCATAACCATTAATATCAGTGGACTCAATAGGCCAATTAAAAGACACAGACTAGCACATTGGATCAATGAGCAAGATCCTACAATCTGCATTAAAGAAACACACCTAATTTGGAAGGAAACCCATAGACAGAAAATAAAAGGTTGGAAAACAATCCTCCATGCCATAGGAAACTGCAAAAAAGCAGGAGTGGCTATCTTTTTAGTTTGCAGATAAAATTGAGTTCAAACCAAAACTGATTAAAAGAGATAAAGAAGGTCACTATATTCTCCTACAGAGAGCAATCCCAGGGAAAGAAATAACAATCATAAATATTTATGCACCAAACTCTAATGCACCCAACTATATAAAGCAAACATTACTGGACATAAAAAGCCAGTTAACCATGAATACAATAGTAGTAGGGGACTTTAATACTCCACTTTCACAAATTCACAGATTGACTGGACGGAGAATCAATAAGGAAATACTTGACCTAAATCAAACTTTTGAGCAAATGAACTTAATAGATGCCTACAGAATTGTTTCCTTCAAAGCGAGAATATATCTTCTTCTCAGCTGCTCATGGATCATCCTCCAAAATAGATCACATTCTAGTCCATAGAACAGGCTTAAGTAAATGCAAAGGAATCAAAGTTATGCCCTGCATACTATCAGACCATAGTGCCTTGAAACTGGAGCTGAATAGCAAATGAAATTCCAAGATTCTCACAAACATATGGAAATTGAACAACACTCTGTTGACCAACCAATGGGCCACAAAAGAAATTAAGACATTAAACAGTTTCTACAATGAAACGACAACGCTAGCACAAAGTACAGGAATTTATGGGACACAATGAAAGCAGTTCTGCGAGGGAAATTCATAGCAGTGAATGCCTACATTCGGAAAACAGAGTAAACTGAAATAAACAATATAACAGTGAACCTCAGACAATTAGAAAAGGAGGAGGAAAAGAAACCCAAAGCACATACTAGAGAGGAAATTATAAGGATCAGAGCAGAAATTAATGCAGTGGAGACAAAGCGAACAGTACAAAGAATCAATGAATCAAAGAGCTGGTTCTTTGAAAGGATAAATAAGATCGACAGACCCTTAGCCAACCTTATGAAACAAAGGAAGGAAAAGGCTCAAATCCATGCTATAAGGAATGAAAATGGGGAAATCAGCACAGACCCAGAAGAAGTCCAAATGATAATAAACACATACTTTGGAAATCTGTACTCCAAGAAGATGGAAAATCTAGAAGAAATGGATAGATTCCTAGATTCATATGAACTTCCAAAGCTGAACGAAGAAGATCTAAAAATGTTAAACAACCTGATATCAATCTGGGAAATTGAATATGGAATAAAAAACCTACCAACAAAGAAAAGCCCTGGTCCTGATGGCTTCACTGCTGAATTCTACAAAACGTTTAAAGAAGAGTTAGTACCAGTACTTGCCCATCTTTTTAATGAAATCAAAAGGGAAGCAGTACTCCCCAAATCATTCCTTGAAGCAACCATCACCTTGATCGCAAAGGCAGAGAAAGTTCCCACCAAAAAAGAAAACTACAGGCCAATCTTTCTAATGAACAATGACACAAAAATCCTTGATAAAATGCTGGCAAACAATACAGAGAGTTATCAAGAAAATCATACACCCTGATCAAGTCGGATTTATCCCAGAGATGCAAGGCTGGTTCAACATATGTAAATCAATCAACATAATACACTATATTAACAGACTCAAGGATAAAAACCATATGATTATGTCAATAGATGCAGAAAAAGCTTTTGACAAAATCCAACACCCTTTTATGATCAAAACCCTACAGAGAATCCAAATCATGGACTTTATCTGAATTTAATACAAGCTATTTATGAGAAACCAACAGCCAGCATAATACTTTATGGGCAAAAATTGAAACCTTTTACACTAAGAACTGGAAGGAGACAAGGATGTCCTTTGTCTCCACTCTTGTTCAATAAAGTGCTGGAAACATTAGTCATAGCAATCAGGCTGGACAAAGATATAAAATGAATAAAAATAGGAAAGGAAGAAGTTAAACTGGCATTATTTGCTGATGATATGATACTTTATCTGGAGGATCTTAAAAACACAACCAAAAGACTGCTAGACTTAATTACCAAATTTAGTAGTGTTGCTGTATATAAGGTCAGCACTCACAAATCAACAGCCTTTGTCTACACAAACAACAGGCTCACTGAAAGAGCATTTGGTGGAATCAATCCCTTTCACAGTAGCACCCAGAAAAATGAAATATCTAGGAATCAGCCTAACAAATGAAGTGAAAGACCTCTATTCTGAAAACTATAGGACTCTGAAAAAGAAGATAGAAAAGGAGATCAGAAAGTGGAAAGACATCTCTTGTTCCTGGGTAGGGGGAACCAACATCGTCAAAATGGCTATACTCCCACAACTACTATACAGAATCAATGTAAATCCAATTGAAATTCCAGTGCTATACTTCACAGAGGTAGAGAAAATAATACAAAAAATTCATGTGGAACCACAAGAAACCTAGAATAGCAAAAGCAATTCTAAGCAACCATGACATGACAGGGGGTATTACAGTCCCCAATTTAAAACTCTACTACAAAGCCACTGTGATAAAAACTCTGTGGTACTGGCAAAGTAACAGACCTGAGGACCAGTGGAATAGATTAGAAGATCCAAAAACAACCCCATATACACTAAGCCTCCTTATCTTTGACAAAGGAGCCTAACACCCGCAATGGAGGAAAGACAGCCTCTTTAACAAATGGTGCTGGAAAAACTGGGCTTTAACCTTCCAAAGACTAAAGCTAGACCTATCTCTTTCATCATGCACAAAACTAAACTCACAAGGGTTACAAGACTTAAACATTCAAACAGAAACAATAATCCTATTAGAAAACTGATTAGGTAAAACTTTTGGAGACATTGGCTTAGGCAGAGACCTTATGATTAAAATCTTTATAGCACAAAAACTATCAGAAAGAATCAACAAATGAGATCTCATTCTACTGAAAAGCTTTTGAACAGCAAAATAAGTCACTGGCATTGCTAAAAGACAACCAATAACCTGGGAAAAAGTCTTTGCTAGCTGTTTATCAGACAAAGGGCTATTATATACAATATATAAAGAACTTAAACAGATCAGCCTCCCTAAATTTAAAGACCCAATTCAAAAAGAGGCATCTGAAATGAACAGACACTTCTCAGAGGCAGAAGTCAAAGCAGCTAAGAAGCATATGAAGAAATTCTCAACATCACTGGTCATTTGAGAGATGCAAATGAAAACAACACTGAGATTTCTTCTCCACAAAGAATGGCCGCGATTACAAAATCAACCAACAATAAATGCTGGCATGGCTGTGGTGAGAAAGGAACCCTTCTCCACTGTTGATGGAATTGCAGACTTGTGCACCCATTGTGGAGATCTGTGTAAAGATTTCTCAGAAAACTAGGACTAGGGGTCCCATTTGACCCTGCTATCCCCCTGCTAGGAATATACCCAAAGGAATTTTTAAAATCACATTGGAAAGACAGATGTATATCCTTGTTCATAGCAGCTCAGTTCGTGATAGCTCTATCTTGGAAACAACCCAAATATCCATTAACTGGAGAGTGCATAAAGAAGATTTTTTTTATTATAAAATGGAGTATTGTTCTGCCATCAAGAATTGCAAGATTGATTCATTGATGTACAAATGCATATATCTGGAGTACACACTAACAAGTGAAATAAGTAGATCATGGATCCTTTCTTTGATATGAGCACCTGTACATGCAAATGAGCTGTAGTAATTATTACAGTTTCTGTAGAATGAGAAGTTTCCAAAAGAAATTTGGTGTGGTAATATAATGAGGGGAAGGAATAAATATGATTCTGAAAGAAAATAAAAAAAGCATGTATATAGGGGGTGGGGTGGGTGGGTAGGTATATGGGTAAAAAATGAGAATTAACTTGTGTCGTACATTGGTATAATTTCCCCTATATTATGTGTGATTGTGAGATGTATAAAAATTATACCAATAAAGAATTTTTTAAAAAGTGGTTTCACTGCACATAGTCAATTTCAGTTTTCCCAGGAATGGTGAGCAGTATAACTAGGAGTACGTTGAGACTCAGTGGGGTTGTGACTCTTTCTCTAGAATGAAGCAATTTACTAAATTTTGCATTGTGGCTAGGGTTAGTGTTAGGATTCATGAGAATGATACTGTCATTTTCATTATTCCTTTGGATTGTGCTTCCCCAAATATAGTGAGAATGAAGGCTACTTTCCCCATTGGAGTTAGCATGAGGGCGTTGTGCATATACTCTAATTTAGGGGTTCATGTGTCAGGGAGATTGTGGGCTTAGGCCAAGGACTTGGAGTTCTGAGGTGTGAGAATGATAATGTTCTGTATTTCTCTGTAAAAGATATGGTAATAGCCACAATTCTATTTCTTGATAAAGTTGTTTTGAAATGTCTTGCGTGTTATGCCTCAAGGGCCTGAAGGTGGTTTCAGGGTATGTTTGATTTAGGATAAGCACAGAAGAGGGGCGTGTTGAAGAATCTGTTATAGTTTCAGTCAATATTCCTTGCTGCCCTGGGATTTTGGTTAAGG
This sequence comes from Thryonomys swinderianus, assembly GCA_004025085.1. Lineage (NCBI taxonomy): Eukaryota > Metazoa > Chordata > Mammalia > Rodentia > Thryonomyidae > Thryonomys > Thryonomys swinderianus. Next base: position 32,105 of record PVIC010001810.1, on the reverse strand, counting down.
TGAGGAAAGGGAATTGCCTTGTTTACATAATCTGGGCCGCTGAGGATCACATCTTCAATTTTCCAAGTTTAGTGTTTGAGTTTTTTAAAGGATGTTATGAGTGTGTAGATTCCTGCCTTGGGATTCAAAATGGATTGGAGTGGTTTGGTCAAACATTGCCATTCAGGTTTGTGGTAGTGTTCCTGAGCAACCCCTAGGTTTTAGGGAGCCCTCTGTAGGGAGAGAGTGTAGGTTAGGGCTAGCGTTGTGTGCTGGGTAAGGAATACTGTCTTTTTATTTATTCCTGATTATCACTATAAGGAAATCTATTGTTAAGGTTACTGTTTGCTTTAGGGTAGGTATGAGGAAGCGTTTGTAGTTCCTATCCTAGGGAATTTGGTTCATGGTTTCCTTTTCCTGGTCGAGCCAAAGTTAGCATTTGCTGGATAGATAGCCTCAGGTTGGGTATCTTGGCATTTTCAGGTCACTCATGTGTGTTGTTTTTCTTAGGATGAGCTTTAGTATTTGGGGTATGAGCCATAGTGTTTTTCTGAATGGGGTGGTTTTTGGGATGCACACTCTTGCCCTTTGGTTAAGCTGCCAGTCAGTGTCCAGAAAAACACAAGTCCAAGTGTTTGTCATGGAGTTCTCTTTTCAGGGGCATGATTCCGAAGAAGAACCTGGATATTGTGTCATGGAATTAGAGTGGGCTACATAGCATAGGGTTGACAGGCAGGGTAGGTTTTGCATTCCGATCAAGAGTGGTGCCACTGTGGAATTTCCTGCATAATCTAGTTCAGTTTGTATAGCTAGCAGTATAGCTAGGAGTAAGATGAGAGCTAGTGGGGTTGTGCCTCTCCCTCCAGAATGGAGGCATTTTCTAAATTCCGCATGGCAGCTAGGGTTAAGGTTAGGATTCATGAGAATAATACTGTCATTTTGCTTATTCCTGTGGATTGGGCTTCCCAAAATACAGTGATGATGAAGGGTGCCTTCAGGATTGGATTTAGCATTAGGGCTTTGTGTATATACCCTAATATAGGTGTTCGTGTGTCAGGGAGATTGGGGGCTTAGGCCAAGGACTTGGAGTTCTGAGTCTTTGGGAATGGTACATTTCTGTATTTCACTGCAAATTATATGGTAATAGCCACCGTTCTTTATCTTGATCAAGAGGTTTTGAAATATCCTGGGAGTTATGCCTCTGGTGCCTGAAGGTGGTTTCAGAAAATAAGGGGTGTGCTGAGCAATCATTTGTAGTTTTAGTCAATATTCATTGTTGGCCTGGGGTTTTGGTTAAGGTGAGGAAAGGGAATTGCCTCCTTTACATAATCTTGGACCCTGGGGATCAGGTTTTCAATTTTTCAGGGTTAGTTTTTGAGTTGTTTAAAGGATGCTATAGGTGTGTAGATTCCTGCCTACTGGAATTCAAAATGGATTAGCATGGTTTGGTTGAAAATTACCATTCAGGTTTGTGGTAGTGTTTCTGAACAAGCCCCTGGGTCTTAGGGAGCCCTCTGTAGGGTGAGGGTGGATGTTAGGGATAGCATAGTGCGATGGGTGAGGAATACTGCCATTATATTTATTCCTGATTATCAGTATAAGGAATTTTATCATTAAGGTTACTGTTCACTTTAGGATAGGTATGAGGAAGCGCTTGTAATGCCTATCCTAGGGAATTTGGTTCATGGTGTCCATTTCCTGGTAGAGCCAAAGTTAGCATTTGCTAGATAGATAGCGTCAGGTTGGGTATCTTGGCATTTTCATCTCACCCATGTGTGTTATTTTTCTTAGGATGAGCTGTAGTATTTGGGGTAGCCATAGTGTTTTTCTGAATGGGGTGGTTTTTGGGATGTCCAGTCTTGCCCTGTGGTTAGGCTGCCAGTCAGTGTCCAGAAAAACACTATTCCAAGTGGTGTTTTGATCATACTCTCAGCGTCATGATTCCAAGGAAGAACCTGGAGAGTGTGTCATGGAGCTAGAGTGGGCTACATATTTAGGGTTGACCAGTGTTGTAATGTTTCCATTTAGATTGAGTAGTGTCATTGTGGAATATCTTGTGTATTCAAGTTCAGTTTGCCCAGGAATGGTATGCAGTATAACTAAGAGTAAGTTGGGACTTAGTGGGGTTTTGCCTGTCCCTCCAGAATTGAGTGATTTGCTAAATTCAGCATGGTGGCTATTGTTAGGCTTGGGATTCACAAGAATGATACTGTCATTTTGATTATTCCTGTGGATTGCACTTCCCCAAATATAGTGAGGATGAAGGGTACCTTCAGGATTAGAGTTAGCATTAGGGAGTTTTGCATATAACCTAATATAGGGGTCCATGTGTTGGGGAGATTGTGGACTTAGGCATTAGGGCTTGGAGTTCTGAGTCTGTGGGAATGATACACTTCTATATTTCACTGCAAAATATATGCTAATAGCCACCATTGTATTTTTTTTTTTTTTGAGACAGGGTCTCAGTTTGTAGTTCAGGGTAGCCCTGAGCTCACTGTGTAGCCCAGGCAAGCCTCAAACACAGCAAGCAGTCCTCCTATATCTACCTCTGGAGTGCTGGGATTACAGGCATGAGCCACCACATCTGGCACCATTGTATTTCTTGATCAAGAGGTTTTGAAATGTCCTCGTAGTTAGGCCTCTGGTGCCTGATAGTGGCTTCGTTTTATATTAGGTTTAGGATAAGCAGAAAAAGAGGGGTGTATTGAAGAATCACTTGTAGTTTCAGTCAATATTCATTGTTGGGCTTGGGATTTGTGTTAAAGTGAGGAAAGGGAATGGCCTCATTGACATAATCTGGGCCCATCAGTATCATGTTTTCAATTTTCCAGAGCTAGTGTGTCAATTGTTTAAAGAATGCTATGGTGTGTAGATACCTGCCTATTGGGATTAAAAATGGATTGGAATGGTTTTGTTAAACTTTACTATTCAGGTTTGAGGTAGTGTTCCTGAGCAAGGTCCTGGGTCTTAGGGAGCCCTCTGTAGGGTGATGGTGGAGGTTAGGGACAGTGTTGTGAGAAGGGTGAGGAATACTGTCATTTTATTTATTCTTGGGTATTGTTATAAGAAATCCTATCATGAAGGTTACAGTTCACTTTAGGATAGGTATGAGGAAGCGTTTATAGTGCCTGTGTGAGTGAAAATGGTTCATTGTGTCCATTTCCTGTTAGAGCCAAAGTTAGCATTTGCTGGATAGATAACCTCAGGTTGTCTTGGTCTTTTCAGGTGACTAATGTGCGTTCTTTTTCAGGATAAGTGTTTGTATTTGGGGTAGCCTCAATGGGGTTATTTTTGGGATGCATATTGTTATCCTGTGGTTAGGTAGCCGGTCAGAGTCCAGAAAATCGCAAGTCCAAGTGGTGTTTTGATGATTACTGTGTATTTGTCATGAAGTTCTCTTGTCAGGGGCATGATTCGGAGGAGGAACCTGAAGATTGCATCATGGAGGAAGAGTGGGCTTCATAGTGTAGGGTTGACAGGCCAGGTAGGATTTGCATTCCAATCGAGAGTGGCGTCACTATGGAATTTTTTGCATATTCAGGTTCAGTTTGACCCACTACTGTTTTCCTGCCTTGATGCTTTGCCTCACTATGGGCTCAAAGAATTTGGTCATTTAAATGAACTATACTCTCCCAAACTGTGCAGCAAAATAAATTCTTTATCCTTTTAAGTTGATCCAGATATTTGTTATAGTATCAGAAATTAATACATGCTCTCTGTGATGAATACCTCAAGTCCTCAGGAGAGTTACAGTACTCACAAGATTGTTGATTTGAACAGGCATTAGGGGGTGGAGATAGAAGGACTAATGTCCTGTAAAACCAAAATGCAGGAAAGGAAACAAAAGCTGGAGGAAATGTGTTCTGAAATTAGAACAGAGATGGAAAATCTTTAAGTGTGCCAACAGCTAAGAACATTGATATTATTTTGAGTTTCATATACTCAAGGTAGGGAAGAATTCTGAGTTATTTGGTGTAAGAGAGTTATATTAAAATATGCAGCATTCCCCCACAGACTAATGTACTGGGAGCATGATAACCAAAGCACCAATGCTGAGAGGTGGAACTGAGAGAGGCGATTGTATCATGAGGATTCTGACCTTATCCATAGGTTAACCTATTGATGAATTCATAGCTGAATGGGGTATTAGGAGATGGGACCAGTTGGATGAAGGTTTTAACTGGAGACATGGCTTTGCAGATTATATATTATATGTATTATACTCTTCTCTGGCTCTTGTACATTTCTTGTTTCCTGGCTGCCAGGAACTGAGTAGCTTTCTTCCTCTGACAGCCTTTCACTATGAAATGTCTCTTGGAGAGAGCTTGCCATGGGCCAGCTGTGAGCTAACTTTTTAAAGTTTTGTACATCAAGTATTTGTTCACAAGTGGTGAAAAGCTGACCATTATCGAGATGAACGAAAAGACCAAGATGATATGTCAGACTTGCAGACTAAACTTTTGAAAGATAGTTTTTTTTTTTTTTTTTTTTTTTTTTTTTTTTTTTTTTTTTTTTTTTTTTTTTTTTTTTTTTTTTTTTTTTTTTTTTTTTTTTTTTTTTTTTTTTTTT
>PVIC010001810.1:0-27457 GCA_004025085.1 Thryonomys swinderianus | reverse complement strand
ACATGCTAATCCTGTGAACTTATAAATTATTACAATAGAAGTGTTCATTAACACTGAGGACACAGAAAGCAGGTGGTAGAAGAAACAGTGTTGGAATTCATCCAACAGATATTTAGTATTGGACATGCAACACTCATTAGGAGATCATCTCAGTCTGGGGAAATAGCAGTGAACAAAGTAGATCAGCCAACTTCCTTTGTTGGGGAATGTAAGTGGTGTGAAAATAAGGTGAAGAAAATGACGGTCTAATCAGAGAACACAAATTCTTCGTAAGAAGGCATGGGTGAGGAGGAGAGTCAGAGAGAAAAAAAGGCATCAAGAACAAAGTTAAATTGTGTCTTCCCCACTCAGTAGATGAGAAACTAATCTCAGTCAAGTTACTGAGTTTTGTTTTTGTTTTTTATCTGTGTTAGAGAAATTAACAGGCATTAGTGATTGGTGGAGTGAGTTCCATCTGCAAGATTCTGGACACTTAGAGCTCAACCCCATAGGAGCTCATTGAGCTCAACTCAGGCATTATACTCAGAACCTAGAGAAGTGATGATGGCTGTCTCCCTGTGACTATTCAACTTTGATCTGCATGCTACTGCCCATACTATCTACAGGAGACAATAGATCCACATTATGAGGGAACATTTTTGTAGTACTTTTTAGCTTTGTTTTGTTGTTGTTGCTATTTTTTTTTTCTTTTCTCTGACCTAAATTTCTTTTTGTCATCTCTCTACTCTGCTGTTTCTCAAAATGTCCAACTTTGAGTTTTTTCTCTTCCCAACTGCTCTTATTTTTACAGAAGAGGGTAACTAGTTTCATGTTTGCCCACTGCTGCTAGGTATCCCTACTTTCCTCTTCTTCCCTCACCCTCTCCTAACCTCCAGTCAGAACTGATACCTAGAAATAAAAGGTTTGTCTTCCCTAATTTCTCTTCTTTCTGTGTTACTATAGGAGGATGTACAAAGTTTCTAGTTGTCCTGCAGTTTTTAGTAGATTCTATTTGTTCCTTGTGTCTCTGTTGTCCTCTAGGATCTATAAGGTTTTTGAGGTCTATATGATCTTTATAGATCCTCTAGCCATTTTTCTAATCTGTACTCCTATCTCCCTATAGCCTCAACTTCCCAGAGACCTTTTATTCCCAAAGACTAGAACCACTATATTTGAGGACCTGTATATTCTAAACACATTTCTGATTAATTCCAAATTTTGGTATATGGTCACAGAAATAAGTCATGAGTTTAAAGGTATTAGGACAGTAGTTGCCAAAGCTTATCATTTCCCGTGCCAGGTTTGATAATGTTGATTACTGATTGTATTATGTCAAGAAAAATAATGTGATTATTCTGTTCAAACACATCCCATGGTGTGCAGAACTGAGAACACATAAGGGCCAATACAGATCCGAAGAGGACAACCCAGGAAGTAGCCATCTCCTAAGGAAACCAAATATTAGGGAGAAAGAGATTCGCAACAAACATTTCCCAGACAGCAGGCCAGGAACTAAATGAATAACACTGACAACAACAAAGGAATATAAATGAGGAAAGAGTCTAAAAACCCAGATTCAAAGATCATCACTCCAGGGGAATCCAGGGAAAATGGAAATGAAGCAAACTGAAGCCAGTCACCAGGACTAAGCTTGTCTGAGATGGTAACGAAAAATCTAATAAAATGCAAATCAGAAATAATTTCTGAGAGGAAAACAGAGATACTGTCCAGGTGGAAAATATAATTAATAAAGCTAAAGAAGAGATCAGGGGCAAGACAGATCCAACAGCTCTTACATGTACTACTGCTTATCTGGCTTTTCATATCCATTACTATTTGTTGTATATAGTTAGATGCATTAGAATTTGGTTTATAAATATTTATGTCATCTGGTTCCCTTGGATTGTCCCTTATATGAGAATGAAGTGACCTTCTTTGTCTCTCTTAATCAGTTTGGTTTGAAATCTATATTGTCTGCAAATAGGATAGCTACTCCTGCTTTTTTGCAGTTTACCCTTGCATGGAGAATTGTTTCCCATCCTTTTACTTTCAGTCTATGACTTTCTTTCTGAATTAGGTATGTTTCTTGTATGCAGCCAATTGTAGGATCCTGCTTCATAATCCATTCTGCCAGTCTGTGTCTTTTAATGGGCACATTGAGGCCTTTGACATTAATGATTATGACTGATATAGACTGACTAAAACTTGTCATTGTGTTTTCCTGTTCTTAGCTCTTTTATTTTTTGCTTTTACCCTTTTGGTTCAGTTTCTTGCTCAATGGATTAGCCCTGCTGGGCCTCATGGGTTTGTGATTTTCATTGTTTATTTCCAAGGTATTCTTGAGAATTCTTGGGAGTGCAGGTTTTATATTTGTGAAGTTTTCAGGTGTTCTTTGTAATGGAATTATCTTATTTTCTCATCAGTTTTGAAAAGTCTGCTGTGGTCCTGATGGTCTCCTCTTTGCATGTTTTTTTTCACTTCTTTCTGTATTTCATTCTTTTGTTAGCTATCTAGAAGTTTTATAATTATATGTCTAGGTGTAAATTGTTTATATTGCAGCTTTTAGCAGTCCTATATGCTTCACTTATCTATATGTCCAATTATTTTTCTGTGTTTTCTGCCATTATATCTGTGAACAGTATTTTCATGTCTTGCATTATCTACTGCTTTCTCAGTGACTCCAATCAGAGAGAAGTTGGGGAGTCAAGGCCTTTCACAATAGCATCCAAAAAATTAAAATATCTAGGAATCAGTCTAACAAGGCAAAAGACCTCTACTCTGAAAACTGCAGCACTCTCAAAAAGATTAAAGAGGATATCAAAAAATGGGAAAACATCCTTTGTTCTGGGTAGGAAGAAGAACCAATATTGTCAAAATGGCTATACTCCCACAACTACTGTACAGATTCAGTGCAATCCCCATTGAAATACCAACAGCATATGTCACAGGTCTAGAGAAAATAATCCAGAAATTAATCTACAACCACACAAGACCTAGAAGAGCAAAAGCAATTCTAAGTAACAAGGACATGGCAGGAGGTATCATGATCCCTAATTTAAAACTACACTACAAAAACTGAGTAGTGATAAAAACTGCATGGTACTGGCAAAGTAACAGACCTGAGGGTCAGTGGAATAAATTAGAAGATCCAGAAACAACTCCAGATGCAGTAAGCCACCTCATTTCTGACAAAGGAGCCAAAAATCCTCAGTGGAGAAAAGATAGACTTTAACAAATGGTGCTGGAAAAACTGGGCTTTAACCTGTCATAGATTAAAGCTAGCCTTATCTCTTTCATCATGTACTAAACTAAAATCAGAGTGGATTAGAGACCTAAAGATGAAAACAAACACTTAACCTGCATAGAACAGGTTAGGTAGAACTTTTGGAGACACTGGTTTAGGGAAAGACTTTGTGAACAAAACCTCTATAGCCCAAACACTAGTACAAGGAATCAGTGAATGGGATTTTATCCTTTTAAAAAGTTTCTGCAGAGCAAAATAAACCACTGGCAGAGCAAAAAGGCAACCAGCTATATGGGAAAAAAATAACAACTATTTCTTAGACAAAGGGCTAATGTCTAGAATATATAAAGAGCTTAAAATAATCAGCCCCCTCCAAATTTAAAGACTCAATTCAAAATTGGGCATCTGAAATAAACAGATATTTTTCAGAGGAAGAAGTAAAAGCAGCTAAGAAGTATATGAAGAAATGCTCAACATCACTGGTCATTCAAAAGATGCAAATGAAAACAACACTGTGATCTCATTGCATTCCACAAAGAATAGCTGCTATCTTGAAATTAACCAGCAACAAATGCTGGCCAGGCTGTCGTGAGGAAGGAATCCTTCTTCACTGTTGGTGGGAATGTATACCAGTGCAACCACTGTGGAGATCAGTGTGGAGATTCCTCAAAATCTAGGATTAGAGGTCCCATTTGACCCTACCATTCCTCTGCTAAGGATATGCACAAAAGAAATGATTCATATTATAGCAAAATATGTGCACACCTGTTCATAGCATCTCAATTTGGGGTAGCTAAATCTTGGAAACAACCCAAATCCCCATCAATTCTAGACTGGATAAAGAAGATGTTTTTGTTTTTGTTTGTATAAATGGGGTATTACTCTGTCATAAAGAATGATAAATTTGAGCCATTTTTTAGGCAAATGGGCATACCTTGAGAAACTGCTTGTGAGTGAAATAGGTCATATGTGTAAATATCATATTTTCTCTCTGGTATAAGAATCTGAAGCTGCAAATGAGTTCTAGAGTGTATGACAGATATTGCAAAATTGAAAATATTCAAAGGGAAAGGAATTAGGGAAAGAAAAATGTGATTGTACAAAAGGAAAGAAAGCATATGTATATAGAGAACACAAATTCTCAATGTTAATTTTGATCATGATGTATATGTAAATTCTACCAATAAATTATTCAATTAAAAGTAAGGAGAAGTGGCCAGGCATGGTGGCTCATGCCTGTAATCTCAGCACTCAGGAGTTGGAGGCAAGAGGATTGTTGAGTTCCAGGCTTGCCTGGGCTATGTAGTGAGCTCAGGGCCAGCCTGAACTACAAAGCAAGTCCCTGTCTCAATCAATATAAATCAATCAATCAATCAAGGATGGGTGGACACTGAAATTCAAATATTCCTAAAAGCAAGTGGTTCCAAAGTCAAGGACTAATGTTAAGATGTTAAAAAAAGATAAGACATGATTAGAATATTTAAATTTAATAATGTAAAGTTTTATAAGAGCTCAGTCTATCTTGCTACTTTCTGTCCTCAGTGCCCAGTCAAGTATCTGAAATTTTAGAAGAACTCAATGTATCTCCTTTATACTGAATTTATCTTCATGAATTTGGCTATCACAATCATACCACTATACATAATTACAAATTCTTCAGTCATATTGGTGTTCAACAAAAATAACTTTTTATTTTCCTACTGTATTTTCCTGTATAATTTGTTCAAAGTCTTTATTTTGCCTTATAGCAAAATGCTTAGTTGCTTCCAAGAAAAATTAGTGATTTCTCCTCAGTTATTTCACATTTGAAAATTATCCACATTATTATTATTATCATCATCATTATTATTATTGTTATTATTAGCATTCCCTGTGAGTATTTTTAAGTATCGGGGGTCATGGAAAGGTGTAACTTAATATACCCTAATAGAAAGCAGATTTTTTTTAAAATTATGCTTAGAAGGGACACATCAAATTTTGCATCTCTCACAAATTCTCTCCTATTCTAAAGAGCACTGACTCCAATTCCCATCTTGAATAGCTTATTGCCATTCTGGGGAGATGAACAGACCAGAAAATATCAACTTGGTCTATATGTGGAGGTCATCTGACTGGGTGGTAAAAATGTAAATCAGTAATTTTAACACAGATTCCTGTGTTAAATTCCTAGGTCTGTTTCCTTATAATTTTACTTTAGTGATTTATAGGAAGTAAACTTTACCAAAAAATTATTGAAATCTCCAAATGATTATGTTGAAGAGACGAAAATTACACGTCCACTGCAGAGAACAAGCTAGTATGAGGTTTCGCATAGCATCTTGGAATAGCATCTTCAGGAACACAGTGTTGGATGAGATTAAGAAATGTGCCTCATTTCCTACAGTGTAGTTGGAAGCAAGGCTTCTTGGGCTGTTCTACAATGTTGGAGTCATAGAAGCATCACGATGCATCATTAGTATTCATCACCACTGTCAAAGATGAATGCCAAGAATGAGAATTAAGTCTTGTATGAAAAATGGTGATTTGAGTATAGATGTGTATTTGGTGATCTATTATTTAAGGCTACTTAGCGATTTCTCCTATCAACATAAAGATTTACAAATATATGTTTGAGTGCATCACAATGTATTAAAAATGTTCCCTTTGGAAAGATGCTACCCTTAATGGGTTTTCCTTCTATTTAGGCAAATAGGTTGCTTTTCAATAGATAGTTACCAATTGCCTGATGAGAATTAATATTGAATAGGAGATTTGGTGTGGGAATGTAATGAGGGGAAGGAATAAATATGATTCTGAAAGAAAACATAAAAGAGCATATACATAGGGGGTGGGGAAGTGCAAGGGGTAGGGATATGGGTAAAAATTAGAATTAACTTGTGTCGTATATTGATACAAATTCCCCAATGCTATGTGTGATTGTGAGATGTATATGAATTGTACCAATAAATAATTCAGTTTAAAAAATATTGAATAGCTGTGGTTCTTGGCTGTTATCATCCTTTCATGTGAACATTTACTGATATCTCTGTCCCTCTGACCTCCAGCGCTTTGTGTAGACTGACACCTTAACAGCTCAGATTCTCTTTACTAAGTACCCAGTTGGCTGATAATCTGGTTTTGGAAGGTTGCTTGCCTTGTAATGGAAGTTGCCTCTGGCAAGATATAACTTCTCAGAAGTCAGTGTGGAAAATTGGATGTAAGATTTCTTTGTGCTTTGCATCTCTGTTGATGTCGGCTTTTGATGTTCAGATTACAATGAATAAGGACCAGATACAATCGGGTCAGTGCTTGTTCATCGAATCCAGTTCCTCTCTTAATAACCCTTCATTTTCCCTCAGATAAAGTTAGTATTTCTTCCTTCTTGGATAAAATACCACCCACAATACATCTTTTCTCATCTACAACCTTTTCCAACATTCTTGTTTCACTACTTTCTGAAATCTAATATGCTAAAAAAAGGATCCACTGCATATACATGCTTTCTAGTTTGTTATAAATAGCATACACCTATGCCTGAAAAGAATATTGAAATACAATTTATACAGGCCTCTAAGCCTAACTAGAAATGACCCAAGAGAGAACAGTTAAAGGTACCACAAAGAAGCAATCAACCAGATCCCAAATGAGAGTAATTCTCCAAAACAAATGATTCAGTTTTCTTTCAACAAATATAACTTAAAAGAGAAAGGAAGATGTCTTTAGATTTTTTAGTCGCAAAAAGAGACACCCAAATGTAATATGCGAGTCTTCCTTGGAAGCAAAGTAAACAGAATGACAAAGCAAAAGTAAACAGATGCTTTAAGAGAAGCCAGCCAATAAACAATAATAGGAGATTTATAGCTAAATGGTGCACATTGAGACCATACTCATAAATGAAATAAATAGGACATACATATGTAAACACTATATCATTCTTCCATGTGGGAAACTGAAAGTATATAAATGAGTTCTAGAATGTACAATAGGTATTGTGAAATAGGAAAAAAAATGTTCAAAGGGGAAGGGAAACTCAGGAGGGGAAGGGGAAAGTAAAGAAAATATAAATTTGAAAGTAAGGAAAAACATGGAAACAAAGCTTATGTATATAGGGGTGTAGGGAGATTAAAGGGAGGACAGGGGAATGAGAGAAAATAATCATTATTCTAAATGATAAATGTAATCATAATATATACATGAAGTATACTGATAGGTTAATTTAAAAAAAGAGAACATGTATACATGGGGTGGGGGTGTTGTAGGGTGGATAGGGATATGGGTAAAAATGAGAATTAACTTGTGTAATATACTGGTACAAATTCCCCAGTGTTGAGTGTTATTGTGAGCTGAATATAAAATGTACCAATAAATAATTAAATTAAGAAAAAGAGAAAAACAGGAAAATTTGGTTATAGAGTTAATTTAGAGAATAAAAACTATAGTTAATTGAGTTAAACATGCTAATGACATCACATTTATTTGAACATCCAATAAACATGGTACCAACAAACTGTATAAAACATTTTGAAAAGAAACACTGAAATTTGTTGAATTAAAATAATGAAATGCTCTCATATGAGATATAATTGACAAGTGTCTCCAGTGGTTGAAACTGGGAGATGTTTACAGAAGTCTTTTTGTGTGCTTTGATTTTGAACATATTTGAGTATTTAATAAATTAAATAATAGTATCTAGAATCTGAGAATTTGGCAGTTACGTCTCAATCCACATTTACTCTTGGCAATCCCTCCCCAACAGGATGCAAGTTGCAGTACCCTGGATATATATCTTGCATCGTTAGTTTATCCAAAATGTTTGTCACATTTTGAAATTTATTGTAAATATTTTTTGATTAACTTTATAAACATTGGTCTAAAAATGTTGAATTTATGTGACTACTTGACCATTATTATTACTCTTAATTAAGAGCTGGAATTTATAACTAGTATCAAGGAGCGATTCATAAATTTTTATTTTGTAAAGTAACTACAAAAATTGAAAAAGTTGACTTGAAAAAGTTAGAGTTCCCCATATCTAAACAAAGTCAACTGCTGGAAAGATTTTTTTTTTTTTTTTTCAATTTTAACCTGGGTGTTGTGACCCTGAGATGTAGAACCTAAGACGACCACCAGCTTTCAGCCTGGTATTCAGCGAGCTTTGTGCCATGCGTAGGTTCTTCACACTCTGTGTCACTGCTCTTCAGCTAGGTGGATTGAAGGGTTTCCTTGGTGCTGTTACTCACCTGTGGCCTGACTTGGACCACTCAAGATGGAGGCCTTTGAATACACATGCAGATGGTCTTGCTGATGGTACAACATGTGGCAGAGAAGGACGACAGGAGCTCTTTGTGATTGCACTGAGCCTCTCACCCCAGCTTGTCTTTTGGCCCCTCTAAGAAGAGTTTTTTTTCTGTCCTTTCTGGGCTGCAAGGTAAATAATGCTCCAGAGAATGTCTACTCCAGCATGAGTCTCCTTTTATTGCCCGAAGTCCAGCTCACGGTGGAGTTCAGTGTGTGCCTGCACAGTTCCTTAGGCACTTGTGTCTCTTCATACATCTAGCACCGTGTATCTGGTCAACACAGGAGCAGCCACTAAAGAACTGCAGGCGGAGAGAGGAGAAACAGGACTTGGAACTCATTGCGAACTCTTCAGAAAACCACCAAGTTAACTCTTGAGAGATAAGAAAATAGAAATAGGATTTCTTACTATTCTTTTGTGTGGCTAAGATGAATCTGTATCTCCAGAAGAGGGAAGGAGAGGGTGACTGAAGGAGGGTGAAGGGGAGGAGATTACACAACCACTGTTGTCCATAGGGAATGGTTGGAGGAGGAGCTTACAGTCAAAGCAAAGCAAAACCATGAACATGTTATTTGTTTTAAAGGTTGCAATTATTTAAGGCAAGAAAAAGTTCTTTAGAGGGCTGGAGATTTAGCTCAGTGGTTCCAGAGCCTGCCTTGCAAGCACAAGGCCCTGAGTTCGGTCCTGGTAACCACATACAATACTGGGAGTAGTGACTCACGCCCAACAACCATCAATACCACATACCACAGTACTGGGCATAGTGGCTCACACCTGTAATCACAGCACTTAGGAGGCAGAGACAGGATTGCTGAGTTCAAGGCTTGCCTGGGCCAGCCTGAACCACAAAGTGAGACCCTGTCTCAAAAAAAAAAAAAAAGTTCTTTAGAAAAATTCTGTAGCTTCATAGAACTGTATTTACCAATAACATATGACACCACAGTTTATTCACTTCTTGATGGCACCACTTGTTTGCTGACATTTGAGCCTTTGTTCTATAGACAAGAGCAATGATGTTTTTTAAAAAAACTGTCATTATGTGCCAGGTATTTAGCTGGGTTTGATATTTTCTATGATTTCTAATGATTTGATTTCCTGATAAGATCTACTTCTGTATCATACTTCAGAAAAATTAAACTGTAAAAACCCATTTTCACATGACAGACTTCTATAAGCCTCTTTTGCTACCATACATACACAAATTTATAAAATGATGGTTCAAGAGGAAGTGACTTGGCTTGTTTGGAGGAACAGTGCAACTATAAACTTCTTCCATTTTGAATTTGGGTGGCTTTCAGTTCTGATGCGTTCTGCTATAGTTTTTGTCTAGATGTCTATCCAAAGCCTCATGTGGTTGTATGTGGGCCTTTTTCAGAGGTTCCTGGTTCTAAAATATGTGACACTGGGGTTGTCAATGGTAGGATCAGGGATACTAGCATTAAGGGTGTTAGTGCTACTCACCCTATGTAGCCTAAATAAGATAGAGAGCTGTGGTTGTCTCTTGCTTTATTGTCTTTCACTGTCTCCTCTGTGATGTTTGTCTGTCATGCCACCCTGCCTTAGAGTCTGCTAGTTATGAACCAAATCCTCTGCATACTGTGTACTAAAAATAACATTTTTCTTTAACTTTGGGTATCAGTATTTTGTCTGAGCAATGAAAGAAAAGTAACTAAGATGGAATCATTCACCTTCTTTCATTTTCTGGTTCTGAATGTGCAGTACAGCCACTTCCAGAATGGTTTCTGTGTGGTCCTCCTATGATTTCTTTTTGGTAGCATGAACCTTTTGTTATGAAGGGCTGCAGCCTTTGCTTCAGTGTTTCAATGTTTGCATACCATGACTCTAATATGACAACTTCCCTTCATGTCTTCCCACTTTCATCTCATGGAAATCAATATAATTTAGGCTTAAAAACTACACTATACATGCTGGGCGTGGTGGCTCACACCTCTAATCCCAGCACTCGGGAGGCAGAGACAGGAGGATTGCTGAGTTCGAGGCTTGCCTGGGCCTCATAGTGAGCTCAGAGCTAGCCTGAACTACAAAGCGAAACCCTGCCTCAAAAAACACACAAACAAACAAAAAATAAATTATACTATACATTTAGACTATGTCTTTCATAACCAGGGGATACCTTGGTTAACCCTTCACCTGCAGGGCATACCAATCTTCCATGGCACAGAGCTCACTAAAGCTACATGATTCCCATAGGTACATCCTGGGATGCCAGGTTGATGATGCAGAAAGCCTTGGCCTCCAGGGATGATGGTAATCAACTCCAAAGCACCAGGCAGCTGCTCTGTGCATCAGCTTTAATTCACATTGCATAGTAATGCTCATAAGATGAGGTCCCCAGGGATATGTTACCATACAGGACTTTTCACAGGGGCTTATTACTTTTCTCATCAGCTTCTGAGGCTGCTTGTGCACTCAGCTTAGGCTCTTCTTTCCCTGTGGGACATTATTTGCATAAAAAACAAACCACTGGGTAAATAAGACTGCACCCGTTATTATTCCCTTTAAACAATACACAGGAACGGTGGGTGGGTGAGTCTTTAGGTGAAATTTACATACTGCTCAAGCCTGAGTGCTTGGCTCTAGCTCCTAAGCTGCTTTACAAATGCTTATTCTTTCTCTTGCTCCAGAAGAAATACTGAAAAATACAATAAAATGTCAGAAAAGTGTCCTTTCTTCCTAGTTCCTCAGTGCTGGCCAATGATCTCCTTCCAGTACATGCTCCAAATGATAACAATGGATCCCTGCAATACTCCTGGACACTACTGGAAGTATCTAATGGTGGCTCCATGTTCCATAAAGAGACCAGCATCAGACACTGTGTGTTTGGCTTATTTCCTTGCCAGTGGATGTGATGACCTGCATATGAAGCAATGGATTCCCATGACATTTAATTTCCAAAGGAACTAGGAATGTGAGAAAGTACTGTTTCCACCTGTGCCTGTGAAGTGCGCACTTCACAAAACCAGAGAAAGTATGCATAGAACAACTAGGATTACCTTGGTCTCCCACATACATAGGTTCACTTCCCACTTCAGTTATGTCCTGATTAGATGTGGACAATTAAAAAGCTCTTAGCATTTTCTTAGCTATGGTGATAAATTATTTTTACTCATTGAATATAAATATTTCCAAATAAAAACTGTGATTCTTATTAATAATTCTTAGCCTTACATAGATTTACAAAAGCTATAACTCTT
This sequence comes from Thryonomys swinderianus, assembly GCA_004025085.1. NCBI lineage: Eukaryota > Metazoa > Chordata > Mammalia > Rodentia > Thryonomyidae > Thryonomys > Thryonomys swinderianus. The sequence goes on along the minus strand of PVIC010001810.1, from coordinate 15,744 downwards.
ACCGTCTGGGGCCTATGCTTATAAACATATGTATACATGGAAAAAATGAGCAGCTATACTGCTTCCTCCTGACTGTTCAGCAGTGATATTTACCATGCGACACACTGTCTCTTATTAATCACTCAGTTTTCACATCCCTCGTAGGAACACTTCCACTTTGACAGCTCTTAAAATATTACAAAATTGAGGCATTCTGTAATTTATTTGCATTCTGTTTATGGGATTATAATCTGAAGGGATTATAATTTGCACTCTGCTTTTTTTTTTTTTTTTTAAGATAGGGTCTTGCTTAGTGGTTCAGGATGGCCCTGTGCTCACTGTGTAGCCCAGCCAAGCCTTGAACTCAGCAATACTCCTGTCTCTGCCTCCCAAGTGCTGGGAATTACAGGTGTGAACCACCACGCCCAGCTGCACTCTACTTTTTAATGGGAAATCAGATTTTTCTCTGTGCTACCATAAAGTGTACGGAAGCAAAAGTTATAACAGTTTCTTGAGTGCTGGTACTTTTTTCACCATGGTGAGTGTAAGTGCTGAATTTTTCCCTCTGAGAGTGCTAGTGCTGAGTTTGAAGACTGTTGTGATTTAAATTTCTTTGGTAAAAGCTGATTCTGATCAAAATATTCATGGGCAGTTCCCTATGTTCTTGCCAATTCTGGATGCTGTTAATCTTATTTTAACTTTTGTAAATTTAATACTTGAAAAGATACCTTCTTTTGAAGTTGCATTTCCAAAAATCTGAAGCTTATGGTAAAAACATTGACAGAGGCGTAATACAGAGCTGGCCGTAGTGGTGGATGGCTGTAATTCTAACGCCCTGGGAGGCTGAGGCAAAATTCAAGGCAGAAATGGATGACTTAATGTGACCCTGTCACAAGATAGATTTATTTACTTTAAATTTCTTACAATACATGTTTGCAATACATAAAGACAACATTCATTGCAGGAAATTGGTAAACATATACAGATTAGTCCTTTTTTGTTCCCTTTCCCTCCAGTGCCCTTTTATTTTGTCAGCACCAGATTCATTTATAAATCCTTATAGAGTTAATCATTTTACGCATAGATTATCAACTAGAAAAATAGGCCTAATTTATATATATATATATATATATATATATATATATATATATATATATATATATATATATATAATCACATAAGACAGTTTTACTAGATGAAGGTGCACTTCTATGTCAATAATAGCTTAAAAATTAAAAAAAATATATATAGCTCAATATGAAAGTCCCCTGTTCAATCCACAGTACCAAAACCAAAGGTGAATTTGAGTAAATAAGAGTAAATTACAGACACAAATTTGGAGTTGAGTATAATTTTCCAGAAAGAAAAAAAAATATTCTGCTCACATGTTTGTTCAGGTTTGGAAAAATGAGAAGCTTGAATTTTTCAGTTGTGGAGAGGGAGTCATTTGACTAACCCTGGGGAATACTCCCTTTCACAGCACTCCCAAGGCCAGCCCCAGGGGCAAGAAAACACACTCAGGCATTGGTCCACACATTCAGTCTTGTGCTCTATTCTAGCAGTCCAGGCTTAGTTTTTGCCAAATAAATTGATGGCAGTGGATTAAGGGTCATGCATTAAACTTCATGTCACAAGTCCAAGTGTGTCATTAAAAAAACTAGAATTACCTCATGTATTCCATGTACTTTCCTTGCTGGTTTGCTAATGCTTCCTATGGAAAAGAAATCAAGGTAGTATGTTCATATCCCCAGCAAGAAAACACTGCTATTGCCACAGATTGCTTATGAACTGCTGACACTAATTAAGGCTCACAGTGCACATCTTACCCTGAACGTATGTGGATTTGGTTCAGTGAGAAAAAATGATTTGCCAGATTGCAGCTAAGAGGTTAGATGAACTCATTCAAACTGTAATGAGAAATGCACATACCCTTAGTTGGTGGTATGTGCTGGCTGTAAAATATGGTGTTTCAGTGTTCAGAGTCACATGGCAAATGTCAGTAAGGACAGCAAATTGGACTGAGTACTTTGTCGAACACTACAACTTCCAGAATTAGATACATGCTCATTCCCATGATTTTGTACACAGGCATGGAGAGGCTCAGCCACTTACTAGAAGTTACAGATCAGTGAGCAAAGGGAACTCATAGAAGAAGTTTACTAAATTTCATTCCCAGCACCATGAAGAGAAGTTTAAATTGAGTGGGTTTGAGATCAAGTTCAGCTGTGATTTGGGATTAGCTCGAGGTTACTACATAGTGAGCAGTAGAGCTATGATCACATGGCTACAAAGACCAGAGTCAACACACATGTCAGGTTAAATGATTTGCCCAAGAGCAAAGGACAATAAACCTGTTTAATATGGTGAAATTGGGCCCTTGGTAGTATTTGTGAAACCCAGAAATTAATTCTGTGGTCTACTTTCAATGGAAAAGATTAAATTTTACAGCCATAATTTTAACTTTCTTGCTGTATCCATTCTATGTGCAATTACAGAAGTGACACTCATTATATATTAATGCTTTTAATAAAAGGCTTTGTTAACCAGCACTACAGAAGTGAAAAGTCCCATGGGACATATGAAGGGTTCAAGAGGAAGGAACTGCAGGGAGCAACTGTGCAGGTACATGTCTTAGAGGAGGGACACTGGGGAACTGAGGTACAGCCCATAAGTGGAGAAAAATCAATAGGCAAGTGCTAGTACCTCATAGTTATTGTGAGGCTGATTTGGGTGTAGAGGAAGCTGGTTTAAGGTCCTTATCACTGCTCCCCACTATGAGGGTGAAAAATGCTGAAGCAAGATTGATAGGAATAAGACCAGGCAGAAAGGGCCAAATAGATTTGTCTTTCTCCAGCATTCTGGTCAACCTCATTAACCCCTATTGACAAAGTCCAACAGGCCTCAAATGCCAAATATAAAAGAAATTGACTAAATTCCATTCCCAGTACCACAAAGTTAAATAAAGATATATGAGTTTAAAGCTGTAAAACAGTTGCTTAATAGCTAGCATCTTCTGTTCTTTTACCTATATTTGGCATCCACTCATATTCTTCTGCACGTTGGAACCTTCATGTAATAGCAAAAATAACTTTATATATAATGATATACAAATACTTCATTAAAATTAAGATGCTGCTGGGCATGGTTGAGCCTGCCTATAATCCTAGCTTTAAGGAGGCTGAAACTGGAGGATTGCCACCAGTTTGAGGCCAACCTAGACTACACAGTAAGTTTAAGACAAGCCTGAACTACATTGTGAGGTCCCGTCTCAAAAAACTAAAACAAAAAACAAATAGAAACACACACACACACACACACAAAGTTGTTCTAAGTTTCTCCTCACAATGAGAGGATTCAAAGTCCTGGTGTTTGTATTTATCTAGCAAATTAGGCATAATTCCCATTAATATTTCACTACCTAAAATGAAATTTTAAACTAACCAATCTTTTATATGTATATAAAACATTAAGGTTAACAAGAAAAGAGAGAAGGAATTAATACACACACAAAAACACACACATACACATATATGCATTTATTTCTACAACAGCTGTTTCTGTAAATGGTCCTAAGGGGATAGTTGGTATGTGTAATTTTTATTTCACTGGCCATTTCGTGTTCCTTTCATCTCAGTAGTTTGGAGTCCATTCTCCATGGGGTAACCTAAATCTTTATTCCTAAAGGATATGGTTTAGTAAGTAGCTGTCTTAAATTGTCATCATTGCTATAGTTTTCATTTAATTTTCATTATAAGTGTATTACTTAGCTTTCTAACTCCTGTGGAAAATTACTCACCTAGAACACAGTAGTGTTGTAATTCCTCAAATTAATCCAATTCATACGTGTGGCCCATATGATCAAGCATCTACTGAAGTAAATGGCTGAGACATGTGGCTGTGATTTTTGACCATTATTTCAGGAATAATGACCATTGAGTCTTGTAGGTGAGGTTTCTATAACCAAGTGCATTTAGGAAAAGAAAAATGAAAGAGTTAAGTTTTTAAATTTTCAATCAAGACATACGGGTCAAAGACTGTGGCATCCCTGAGGCATTTCTTTCTTTTTGGAGTCACAGGTTGAGCCTCAGTAGAAGACACACAGTTTTGTTCTATGGATTGTAGGAAAACAATGGAAGTTGGCCCATCACTTTTCAGAGTTTTTCTTGAAGAGAAGAAGTAAAAGGTTCCTTCAGACCAGGCAGAATCTTGGAAGTAGGAATTAGTGAAGCTGAATCTATCAGCTTTCTTCATGTGGTCAGTGAAGCAGCCCACTTCTTGGTGTCTAAGTAAACTGTCTTTCCCCGCTTCAAGTATGTGTAGTAGACATCTGTTCCCTTCAAGAGGTATTCACTTTTCTGCAAAGATCTTTCATGGACAATTACCTCTTTTTAAAAATTTTTTTCAGACAGTGTCTCTCTTTGTAGTTCCGGCTGGCCCTGAGCTCACTATGTAGCCCAGGCAAGCCTTGAACTCACAGCAATCCTCATGTTTTTGCCTCCCAAGTGCTAGGATTATAGGTGTGAGCCACCACACCTAGCTATAACTACCTCTTATTTTTCATGTACTTAGAAGAAAAATTCAAAATCTGATGAAGGGAAAAAATCACACTCTCAAAGAATTTCATGAGTTTACAAATTCATAACAGCATAAACCATAAAACAAACCTAGAAACACAGGGAGTACACACATAAATGAAGACAAATTAGTGTAAGGAAAATAAATACAGTATGTTTGAGTTCAATTTATGAGTGTATTTAGGAGATTCTAGATTAAATAAGTTGGCTGTGTATGAAGGTCTTACTAGTTCCTGCAGTGGTATACTGAACATGGATTTAACAATAGCCTGCAATTAATGAAATTGATATTCTAGAACTTCTTTTACATTAGGTAAAATGAGAAAGCCAAAAGATATAGCAGTATTATGGAATTTCATACCATTCTATTATTTATCTTGCTAAATTCACCAGCACTCCCATCACTAAGACTACAACAATGATGAAAGGAGCACAGATTTGCTTGCAAAGGCCCGGCCTGTGCAGACCAGTTGTGGCAAGTGGTAGTACTAAGACTGGCTCACTGTCCATGGGGAACAGTGATCTCAGAGCAGCAGAACATCGTTTCCAGAATGCAGGAGGCACCCTTACCCTAATGAGCTGATGACAGAATGGTTGACATGACACTTTGATCCACAGAGGACTTCTACAATAGCAGATTGATCACTGTGTCCCTAGAAATGAAAGGTAAAATGACTTCAGAGGAAACTATTGAGATCTGCTTATTAGAATGCTGCCTTGAATGACTGCAGTGAAAAATCTTTGCCTCTTAAACTTTTTATTCTCTTTCCAACAAAATTCCAATCTTCTGTTGACAGGATTCCTTCACATCCCCCTCCAAGGATTTAAAATCATGTCTTTCATCATCCTTACCCTCCTGCTCAGGACTGGTTCATGCAATAATTATTTTAAGGCTAATTTCTATAATAAAAAGTAACAAATTAGATAGGTAATAAAATACTGAAATATTGTTTTTTCCTCCTTTAGATTTTTTTTGGAAGCTACTGGATTAATACTATGAGTGAGTAGCATAGAGATATCAATGCTAAGAGTAATTTTGGGTTTACCATCCTCTTATGAGTGCTTGAAATAATATGTTTAATAATCATTTTGGGAGCTTTACTTTGGAATAGTTACTGATCTGTCTTTCTGTCGCTATGTCTGTCAATCTCTTTGTCTCTGTCTCTTTCTATCCCTCTTTCTCCTTCAGGGATTGAACACATGACCTTCACACCAAGATACATCCTCAGGCCTTTTTTATTTTTATTATTTTTGAAATTTATTTTTTGGTACATTTTATATACACATGATCACAACTGACAATAAGAATTTGTAGCAGTATGTGACTTGGCTCAGTTGTCATTTTTTCCCATTCTCTTGCCCACCCTACAAACCCCCTGCCCCTATATACATAAGCTTTATTTCCTTTTTATAACCATCAAATTATTTCCTTCTTTACTTACTCTACCTCCTTTTTTCCCTTTAATTATTTTCTATTTTGCAATATCTATCCTACATTTTAGAACACATTTATATATTCAGTTTCTCATACCAGAGAAAATATATGGTATTTATACATCTGTGGCCTATTTATTTCACTTATGAGTATGTCCTCAAGGTATGTCCATTTGAGTATAAATGTCTCAGATTTATTATTCTTTATGGCAAAATAACACTCCATTTTATTAAAAACCCACACCTTTATCCAGTCACCAGTTGATGGCCATTGGGGTTGTTTCCAAGATTTAGCTCTCAGAAGCTGAGCTGCTGTGAATATGGGTGCATATATATCGCTATGATATGAATCTTTTAATTTTTTCATGTATATCCCTCGCAGGGGAGTATCAGGGTCAAATGGGACCTTTAAATCCTAATTTTTTAAAGGAATCTCCACACTGATCTGCACCATGGTTGCACAAATCAACATTCACACCAACAGTGAACAAGGTTAATCCCTGTAGTCTCAGCAGCTTTTGTTGTTGGTTAATTTCAGGATAACAACAATTCTTTGTGGAATGAGGTAGAATCTCAGTGTTGTTTTCATCCTGAATGACCAGCCATGCTGAGTATTTAAAATTTTGAAACAAGATTTTTTTCAGTCACTACATTGGCCCAGGCTGGGCTCAAGCTTGTGATTCCTCAGCCTCCAGACTGCTGGAACTACAGAAGAACACCAAGTCTCTTCTGTAAATCTAGTTTTTATTGTTAAAGAAGTCTGTTTAATTTATGGTGAAGGTGGAGATAAGAGCAAAAAAAATAAAAGTGCATACTAGGGACTGAGAAAAACCCTCTCAAGTTATCAACACTTTCTGGTGCTGAGAAGAGCTTACTAAAAGTACAAGTCTATTCATAAAATCTTACACACAATGAAGTCTAGAGACATTGACAAGTGTCTTGTCTACTCTTGAGCTCAGTTTCTCATCATAATTCCCCTGTCAGAGACTTTCGATTTGCCCTTCATCACAATTCAGGTCCCCCTTGATACATGCCAGGTTCCTAATAGGATGGACCCATCCTACCTTCTCTCAAGTTAGGTGATCGATTTATGATAAAATATACCTTTACCTAAGCTGTGGTCAGGAATCCCTTTCTCTGTGAAACCTGCCTACATTTCCCAGATCCCCTGCTTAAATAGAATATTCTATTTCCTTTTTCTCATAGCATGGTGCATGTCTTTTGATTCTAGCATTATCACCTCTTTAGCCTATTTCCCCCAAAAAGAGAATGCTTCACAAAAGTAGAATTTTTGTCATTCTGGAGATACTGTGAAGTACATTTTCTGGTTCATAAATGCTTACTCCATTTTAATTCCAATAGGTATGTTAGACCACATGAAAACAATCAACTTTTGAATTTGACATTTTATGAAAACAATTGCAATGGTCAATCACGATGTACTTACATGACTGGACTGAGGAAAGCCTGCCAGATTAGGAAAACAGACCTCTGAGCATGTCTGTGGAGTTTGGCCAGAGATGACTGGTGTGTAGGTCAGAGGTGTTATATAACAGCCTTGAAATCTGGATAGAGTGAAAGGAAAAGAAGGAGGAAGTTAGCATGTGTCAAAAAGCACCATTCTGCTTGACTGGGCTGTCTTTTTCTGGCATCACTTGTGGACATGAGAGTGTGCTTTCTTCCCATACTGTCTCTTAGCAGTAACTCTCAGAGAGCTCCTGGGCCTTCAGCCTCAGGTCAGTGGTAAATCCTTGATCTCTTGTTCTGTGGCTTCTGCCTTCTTGAACAGAGCAGCTGCTGTGTCCCTCAGTTCTCCAGCTTACAGACACTCACTGTGAACTTCCACCCTCTGATTCTGTGGCTGTTCAATAAATCCTCTTGCATATGATCATTTCTATATATGCTCTGTTCTTCTAGAAAACCCGAACCAATACACAAACTAAATATTTTTAACTAATTTCAAAGTGGTTAATCCATATCAGGCAAGATGAAAATAAAAGCTCTTCATTATGCATGATATGTCTTTGTTTCTTGTAGTTGCAAATTTAGTCATATAGTCTTGACCACATGGGGAATTTTGAAATAGTTAAGATCACTGACCTATGAAAGATTAAACATAATATCTAAAAGAAAGTATTTCTGCTGTGCTAGAGATAGAGAATTTAGAGCCCCTTATTTTTGAAGCTATTTTGTGAGTTAATACATGATCTTTGCAGGGAGATTTCCTGGGTATCTATCTCTGCTTAACTACTTCCCTTCAAAGGGCTTTGGCTAATGTATTTCATGTCCATTTGAACCTTAGTTTTCTCATTTATAAAATGGGAATAAATCAGCATCTATTGTCTGAAGATTAGTTTTGAAGAAATGCTTATAAAATTATCTTACTCAAGTTATTTAAACAACAGTTCTTTATGTAGCTCTATATACTACGTTATAGAAAGTTCTTAGATTTGGGAACATGGTAATTACAAAATCTAAATGATACCTTCTTTTTTTTTTTTTTTTGAGACAGGGTGTCACTTTGTAGTTCAGGCTGGCCCTGAGCTCACTATGTAGCCCAGGCAAGCCTCAAACTCAGCAATCCTCCTGTCTCTGCCTCCTGAGTGATGGGATTACAGGCGTGAGCCACCACGCCCGGCAATGATACCTTCATTTTTTTCAGTAGGTTAAAAATAAAGATTTGAGTGCTGGGCACGGTGGCTCACGCCTGTAATCCCAGCACTTGGGAGGCAGAGACAGGAGGATTGCTGAGTTCAAGGCTTGCCTGGGCTACATAGTGAGCTCAGGGCTAGCCTGAACTGCAAAGTGAGACCCTGTCTCAAAGAAAGAAAGAAAGAAAGAAAGAAAGAAAAAGAAAGAAAGAAAGAAAAAGAAAGAAAGAAAGAAAGAAAGAAAGAAAGAAAGAAAGAAAGAAAGAAGGAAAGAAAGAAAGGAAAGAGAAAGAAGAAAAGAAAGATTTGAAGGAGCAGATATTTTCATAGAACACAATGCTTTCCATCAAATAAATAAAATGTGTAGAAATGATTAAACAGAAGTATTTTATCAGTAGAAACATTTTATGTGTGTAACTTGAAATAGAGACTATGAGGCGTGAATGAGTAGATTCAGTTGGTCCAAAGAGCTTGTAAAAAAGATTAGTGATAAAATATATAGTCATTTGAAGGAGCGCTTTAAGACTTTGATTTTCATTCTATATCTAAGGAAGAGATAATGAAATTATTTGGGTAAAAAACGGTGCCTTGAGAAGAGAGGAAAAATGATGTGGGACCCAAGATGAGGAGATGACAGTTGAAACCAAACCCCAGTGAATGTGAGCCTCAGTGTGATCTCAGCTGATATACAAGGGAGGGAGCAGGGACTTTACCTTTAGAGTTGGCCAGATCCTAACAGGATGACTACAATTCCAAATTTCCTGCTAACAATGTACACAAATATGAGAGAAATATATGCTGGAGATTTAGCTCAAGGGGTTCTGTTACCTACCTAGTAAATGCATGGTCCCTGGTTCGATTCCCCATTAACCACATATCACAGTGCCGGGTGTGATGGCTCATGCCTGTAATCCTAGCACTGTGAAGGCAGAGGCAGGAGGATTGCTGAGTTCAAGGCTTGCCTGTGTTACGGAGTGAGATCAGGGCCAGCCTGAACTACAAAGTGAGACCCTGTCTCAGAAAAAAAAGAAAAATACAGAAATAGTACTGAGAACACAAGTTGAAGGCATTGAGTCAGTCCGTGGTTCCATCCTTGTCCAGGCTTGTTCTGTTTTCTCATTCAGAATCTCATTCAGCATATCATCACCAGTTTCTCCTTGTCCTGTGCACACCTGAAGACTAATTTGCTATTCACCAGCTCGAGTGATTTTTTTAAACATCACCTGGAACAGTGGTGGTGAACCTATGGCACACATGCTATTTATTAAGACAAAAGGTATTAATGTATGAATTGTTTTTTCTAAACTAATCCTCTATATTCAAGTTAAATTGCATGTTGGCACTTGGCCATGAGTCCATGGGTTTGGGTTGCAGTTGAGGTGTCTGTGCTAAAGGTTGGTTATCACTAATCTAGACCTAGACAACTCTAGTCTTCCCCTCCACACTGATCAATGACTGCTCACTGCCCTCAAAATGAAATAGAAATATACTGCCATACTCTTTACTGATCTGGCCCTTGCTGGTCTCTTGGCTCTCTTCCATTCACTCATTCCAGCTATTTAAAATCATGTAGTTTTCCAAGCAGTTCTGTTCTGTGTTCCAGGGACTTAGCCATCTTGTTCCTGTTGCTGGAGTGATTTTCCACTTGGGCCGCCTTCTCTAAGGTCTGATTTGTCAATAAACACTGCCAGCTTCTCACTCTGACAACCCCATTCCATCTTTCACAGCATATTTTCCAGCTAACAAGGCTGACTATAGGCCTTTTTTCACCTTTAGCCTAAATTGTTTGATAAGGGTGTACAGTCTCCTCTCCCCTGTAGTTTTCTGTTCTTTGATGATTAATTAACTATGATCAGAAATGGTTGTCTTCATTACTGTTCTAGTATTGAACTATTGGTTCTAAACTAACTGGTTATCTAGAGAGGAAAGATTTTCCTATTCAGGTAGCTGACTGTACAGGACAATAAGATAAGACAATCTCAAATCTAAGCCACCTCTTTTATAATTTTTCCAGCTTCCTGGCAATCCAGGGGACAACTGCCAATTGCTAGTATATGCCAATCTTTGCATCTGTACTGTTCTTCCTATTCAAATAGCTTGTAACAAAATTCAACCTCTGCTTGTATAAAATCAACCTCTTCACTTGTCTCATTTTTATCAATGACAGTGGTATGTATTTCAAGTACTGATATTTTTATATTCCTTGTACCCTCTATTGTTCTGCCCTTCCCACATCCTACCACATTCAGAGGACTTGAAGCTTTATGAGCTCAGAAACCAGTCCTTTTTGTTTACTACAATTCATGCTTCTCATTGTGCTTGGTCACAGGAGATCATTCATAGACATTTACTTATAGCGTGAATGAATAAAAGAACATGAAAAAACAGGTGTTTTCCATTAGGAGCAAGACTTGCAATGTTTCACAAGACAGTTTTGTGTGAAAACCTGTAGATGTAAATGAGTTCTAGAATGTATGAGAGATTTTGTGTAATAGGAAATATTCAAAGGGAATGTGGTAGGGGAAAGCTACGAGGGGAAAGAATAAATATGATTTAGAAAGAAAATGAAAGAAGATGTATATAGGGGGTGGGGTTGTGGGGTGGGTAGGGATATGTGTAAAAATGAGAATTAACTTGTATCATATACTGGTACAAATTCCCCAGTGTTGAGTGTGATTGTGAGCTGTATATAAAATGTACTAATAAAGAATTCAATTAAAACAGTAAAGGATCAGAATTGATACCACAGGCTCTGGCACATATGAAGAAATGGTAGAGGGACCAGTCAAGTTATCAGGGAAACATCTTGGGAACCTGAAGTTATTGTGAGAAATTTCACCCTGAAAGAAGCAGACAGGAACTTAGACTCATGTGAGATTTGGAGAATGGGTACATTGCAAAAATAAAACAGCCTAGGTCAAAAAGACACAAAGGTCCTTTCTAGAGTGCTAAACATGCAATGGAAAAACAACTCCAGCTCAGTAGTTTATGAACACAATGGTATTGATCTTCTGGCTGCCTTGGTTGACTCAAAGGATGAAGGCTGAAAATATTTTTCTTATAACTGAACATAAACAGGAGAAGTAAACATAGAATAGGAAAGGAAGGAGAAAAAGAAATATAACTTCAAATATAACTAAATGCAAATGTTTTTCACTGAGTGTGGCAAACATTAGAAAAGAGTGAGGGATAGTGTAGCCAGCCGTTCTCATTCACAGTTTAAGTGAATGCTATTTCAATTCTTGAGGTCAGTTTGGCTCTATGTACCAGGAACCACAAGTATTCTTCCATTGAAATCCGGTAAAATGATTTTGAAGACGTATCATGCATGCAAATGTTTATATTCAAACACCATAATTATGATTCTTTGCATAATAAAAGATTTCAAAGCAATAACATAATAGAAAATTATGATATATTTATAGACTGATATTTTGTTTAAAATTATATTTGTTATTCTTGTAACCATAAATCTAAGTGGTTTTGCAAAATATAAGATATATCTTTCTTAAATAGTGGAAAAACAGCAGGTGAAGAAGGAGTAAGGGAACCTACTTCCTTTCATTTGGGCATCCAGAGTGGCAGAATGTTGCCACTCATAGTATGTCATTTCCCAGGTATCTCTTGGCCTTGACTTCAAACAGGTAGATAGAAGAATGAAATTTTACAGGGAAAGTTCTTCTGTATATGAACTAGAAATAGCCTAAATATTTAACTACCTACTTGAACAGGCAAGACCCAATCATGTGGTGTGATTTAGATATAAGAAAGACTGCAAAATGCAGGCCTGTTTGGGATGCTTCACTCTCAGGAAGAAGCATTGAGTCTTAATGAAGAGGTAGCTGTTTTTAACCACAAATGGATAATTACACAAACATGGAATCATGGTGCCAAAGAATATTTAATGACACAAAATTAGTACGGCTTATACAAAAAACACAGAAGTTTTACAAAGCAGTTTTTCTGGAAGTGCTAGGGGATACATGGGTTGTGCTTACAGGATATACATCAATGTGTTAACAAGACCTTTGCTGGAAAATGGAACTAATACCAGTATTTAATTATTCTCTTATTTTTCTATGCTTCCTTCCTTTTCTATAGTTAAGAATACAATATTATAATCATATTATAAAAATTCTGAAATGGAGAAAAAAGGATTTGCTGTACTCTCCTTGTGAAGGATAATTAGAAATGTCAAATATTTTGGTTACATTTCCTACATTATAAGAGTCTCTAATCCTAAATAAAAAATGAGTTACAGATGTAAAACTGGTTAATATGAGCCAAAACTCAATACCGTTCATTTACATAAGTTAATCTTCTCAAGTCAATTTTTGAAAATTAAATAACTTGCTAGAATTATACTGGGCAAAGTGCATAACCCAGTGACACTTTCATAGTGTGTGAAAGCTAGGGTGGGTGTGGGTCTTTTGTTTCTGATCATCATGAATGCAAAGCTGTCTTTGGCTTCCCAAATGTAATGAAGGCTGTGCATACAGTTCTCAATATATGAAGTTTTCATTTCTGACAAATTTGATTAAATTTCTAAAATTTAAGAATGTATTTCTAGGGCTTTAGATTTAGCTCAGTGGTTCTGGTGCCTGCCTACCAAGTGCAAGGGCCCTGGTTCAATCTCTAGTAACCACATATAACCATACTGGGTGTGGTGACTTACCTCCACCAGCAATGCCAGGTATAGTGGCTCCCACCTGTAATCCCAGCCCTCAGAAGGTAGAGGCAGGAGGATTGCTGAGTTTGAGGCTTTCCTGGGCTGTGTAGTGAGCTCAGAGCCAGTCTGAACTACAAAGCAAGATCCTACGTCGGAAGGAAGGAAGGAAGGAAGGAAGGAAGGAAGGAAGGAAGGAAGGAAGGAAGGACAGAAGGAAGGAAGGAAGGAAGGAAGGGAAAGGAAGGAAGGAAGGGAAGAAAAGAAAGGGAAGGAAGGAAGGAAGGAAAGAAAAGAAAGGAAAGGAAAGGAAGGAAGGAAAGGAGAAAGGAAAGGAAGGAAGGAAAGAAAAAAGGAAAGGAAGGAAAGAAAAGAAAGGAAAGAAGGAAAGAAAGAAGGAAAGAAAAAGAAAGGATGTGTTTCTAATCTCAAACCAGTAAAGCAGAGACTAACATTGTATTGCTGTGCCACTTTTTACAGACCTTTTGAAACTTTGTCCCCTTTAGAAAACTTTGGATCTTTCACTTTTTAGTACCCTGGGGAATACATCTACAAAGGTGACTGATGTTGGTGCATTCAACAGCTACATGAGTTTTACTGTATGTGGCTGTTACATATTTGGGCAAATTGCTTCACTTGTGTACCTTAGAAATTAAATTTAATATTAAGTAATGGTTTGATGTTCTTATAATACTTTCTCTTTATGAAATGAGCTTAACTACTTTTAATATTTTTCAAACATCCAGTTTCATTATGCATTATGTAAAAATACTTTTTGTTCCTGAAGAAATAGAAAAAAAGTTTGCTTTAAGATAAGCACTTAAAAGATATGAAACCAAATTACCATGAATGATTAACAGAATTTGCTATTAACACATAATCACTCTCATAACTATCTTATTAATTATGTTTATGTAACTTAGGGGTATAAGAAAATAGAGTAAGGGCTGGAGATTTAGCTCAGTGGTTCCAGTGCCTGCCTTGCAAGCGCAAGGTCCTGAGTTCCATCCTGGTAACCACATTCAATGCTGGGTGTGGTGACTCACCCCCACCATCAATCAATACCACATACCACAGTCCTGGATCTGGTGGCTCACGCCTGTAATCCCAGCACTTGGGAGGCAGAGGCAGGAGGATTGCTGAGTTCCAGGTGTGCCTGAAATACATAGTGAGCTCAAGCCCAGCCTGAACTACAAAGCAAGACCCTGTCTCAAAAAAAAAAAAAAATAGAGTAAGATTTCAAACAAAACACATTTTCTGATAAATATCCAGTTTTCCTGATATTTCCCCTTGTATGAAAGCCCCAATTAGAATCCTAAAATATTTGCAAGTAGAAAATAAATTCCAGCAATCTCAGATTCTAAAGTATTACAATAAATGTAGAAAAAAATCAGTTTATTTTCTTACACTTTTATTTAACCATAAAGCCTTTGTTTTAATAGGCCAGGTGTAAGCAAGCATGGTAGTACTATTTAAAATTATTTGTTAGCATTTGCTTGAAAATCTGTACAATTTATGTTTAAGGAACATTCAAATTTTTTGCATCATTAACATACTAATTTGAAAGCATAAGTTTTAATTTTTTTTTTCTAAAAGTCTATTTTATCTTAATTGTTTCCAGATGCTCGATGCTTATTCTAATCTCTCAATACTTGAAGCATGCATAACTATTTCCCAAGTGGTCCCACCTCTGTTGTGTATGTGTGTGTACTGTATGTGTGTATGTAATGGGATATATATATATATATATATTACAATAAACACTATGTAACATATAAAATAAGGAATTATACATTTTTATGTAAGTATTTCTCTGGCATAATGATAAAGAAACTTTTTGTCTATCACATTCCCAGATTCCCCACAGGGTGCCACCTCTGTGCTTCATGGTTCAGTCCCTTGTAGACCTATAGCACACACTCTTTTCCCATTTTGTGCTGTGACTCACTGTGAGGAAATTTCCTATAGCTATCCCTGTCGAGATGTCAATTATAGAGTTAATATCTCCAAAGATGATACGGCTGTCACCTGTCAAGATGCCACTATGATTGCATCTGGTGCTTAAGCACTTCTGAAGCAAAGATTCATCTAGCAAATGCACACTATGTTTGCTTCCTTCAGCACTCTGGTTCAGCTAAGTATTTCTTCAGAAAGTTTTTGCACATAGTTTTTTTCTTTTTTTGGAAATGGTCCTTATAACAGTATTCTTCTGAATAGTCTTGATCTCAGGCAAGAGACCTGAGGGGTTCACAGGAAGGTAATATAAATGACCAACCCTGTTGTATTCACAATCACTGATATAATGTCAAGTGGAAGAAGCTGTACACAAATGTTTACAGTATGATTTGACCTACATGGAGCTCAAAATGACAGAAAGTGGTAGTCTGAGGTTTGGAAATTAAGGGTTAGTTTCTAGAAGAACGGAAACCTAAAGATTGGA